>JACXGJ010005642.1:0-38138 GCA_016801105.1 Esox niger | reverse complement strand
GACCTGGACTGTATCCTTCACCATCTTCTCTAGACCTGGACTGCATCCTCCACCATCTTCTCTAGACCTGGACTGCATCCTCCACCATCTTCTCTAGACCTGGACTGTATCCTCTTCCTTCTTCCCTAGACCTGGACTGTAACCTTCACCATGTTCTCAGGACCTAAACCTCTGAATGATTCCTCAATCTTTTCAAGAACCCAATGCACTAAATTACTGAGAGGAGTTCTTTGAGGGAAAATTAAGAGGAGTTTTGTGAAATAACTCCTAAGCATTTTTCCTTGAAGAACTTAAAGAGTTTCAACATAAATTATCTAAATAACTTTTTAGATAGTGGCCTGCTCCCTTCCCCTAGGCCAGGGAATGTATAAAAGACAGTCTAAAGCAAGAGTGGGACGCAAGAAGACCAGCAACAGCCAGGGAGAAGTGACTGGTTTCAGTACCAGGAGGAGCTTTTTACTCCTGGTAACAGTGAGGGGAGTGCCTGAAAGTCTCTGCTCAAGTTGGTGGGCCCTTGTGTTGCCAAGCCTAGTGCAAACCAGGCGTTTGGACCATCTGTGGAACACGTGGTTGGTGCTGAATGGGCCCTGGACCAAAGAGTGCCAGGTCTCATTAAAAAACTAACTAAACCGTTAACAACATTGTTTTACATAGTATTCACACAGGACGGTCGATGGACGGTTGTCCTACTTTCCACAATGTATGCAGGCTGTACGGGTTCCATTTAGCTCACTGGGTAGTAGCATGGCACTCGAAACGCCAGGGCTGTGGGTCCCATTTAGCTCACTGGGTAGTGGCATGGCACTCGAAATGCCAGGGCTGTGGGTTCCATTCACATGGTGGGGTTGGTATGCCGGTGAGTATATGCAGTTAATAATAAACAGTCAGTCTCTTTGGATACGAACTTCTGCTAAATTACTCAAATGTGTCAAGGTAGACTTGTGTCAGATTTTATAGTGAAACATTTGACTGAACATCCATATGCCAGGAAAGCACTCCAGATGTTCTTTATCAGAACTGCCTCGCCCTCTCTGTCAGAGCATCTCTCTCTAAACTGTTAAAACAGCCTCTCCCTCTACATTGTTAGAACATCTTCTCCTCCATTAGAACAGCCTCTCCTTCTCTATTAGAACAGCCTCTCCTTCTCTATTAGAACAGACTCTCCTTCTCTGTTAAAACAGCCTCTCCTTCTCTATCAATCAATCAAATTTATTTTATAAAGCCCTTTTTACATCAGCAGTTGTCACAAAGTGCTTTCACAAAACAACCGGCCTTCTCTATTAGAACAGCCCCTCCTTCTCTATTAAAACAGCAACATTTCAGGATGTCTTCTTCTTACACAGATCGACTACCGTCTTCCAGTAAGGACTTTCGTCTTCCAATCACGACTATCGTCTTCCGATAAGGACTATCGTCTTCCAGTAAGGACTATCGTCTTCCAGTAAGGACTATCGTCTTCCAATAAGGACTATCGTCTTCCAAAAAGGACCATCGTCTTCCAATAAGGACTATCGTCTTCCAATAAGGACTTTCGTCTTCCAATCAGGACTATCGTCTTCCAATAGTCCCTATTCAGAACAAAGCATCATAGACAAGCACCATGGTGACAGGGAGCTAAGAGGGGAGTCCAGTATGTCAGGGCAAGATTTAGTTTCAAGTCAAAGATGGTGGGGTCAGTATTGGCCATGGACGGGTGGGAACATCAGATTTGATGCAACAGTGGTGAATATAAACAAGCATTATCAGTGCAGATCCAAATAACATTCTGCTTTTAGTTACTTTGACCTTACAAAGGTTGGCCTGAGCTCTTTAAAAATAGCCCTGTTTCAAAGACATAGTGCTTTCTTAACTGAAACCACGTATAATAGACTGCTGAGGTTATAGTAAATACTTCTTGTCAGTAATGAGTAAAGCGTTACTGACTGATCCTACAACTTCTCACTGTAGGCTCATGCTTGTTAAATTCAAAGGAAAAACCTAATATAGATTTAAGCAGAATCTGGTTTTAAAAATGCAGAACGAAGACACTATTTCCTGAGGTTTTACAGTTTGTAGTGAATCTTTGACCCCAGTTTGTGTGTTTCATCAAATATTAATCTGTGGTTATAAAAACACCATGGCAGAAAATAAAGCTTTCGGCACCTACAGTTACATATTTCACAAAACACAGAGGTCACAGGCAGTCACAACACAAAATATACGATGTACCTTTGGGAACTGGTAGCATGTTTTTGACCTTGGCGAAAACTATAGTCTACTTCCGCCAACACACAGCTATTTTTATCAACGCTAGTCCCTCATTGTTTTTCGGAGGTTTCAGGAAGGATAATACACAAATATCAACATTTCCAGCAGTAAACTTTCTCCTTCGTGGAGGCAGAAATTCCCAGTTCTATCAAGTTCAGAGGTTCAACCAGAGGTGTTGAAGAAACAGCTTTCTCATTTCAAGAGACATAATTAACAACAGCAACGTTACCACACATTAAAAACAACAGGTTCCGAGAGGATCGTTTAGGGGTTCTTTAAGTTGAAACTCATAAACTTCTTTGATGAGCCCTTAAAAAACATATTAAAGGTTTCCTCAAATAGAACAGTGTACAAGTTCCACCAGGGTTCCTCTGGGAACCTTTTGTTTTTACAGTACCGGTACACAATATCTACTGGTATTACATTTGACTTATTTCAGAGTACCAGTGGAACATCAATGTCTTCCTACAGTCCATTTTCACCTAAAGGGAGTTATATAAACCTCACAATGGCATGGTTCAATGGTGCAAGAGTTCAACAAAAGGTCTCCCCCATCCAGGTAAGCACTTTTATACTCAGAGGAAATAGGCGGGGAAAAGAGTGGAACATTTAACACGTACCGTAACGTTGTCAGATCCGTTGACCACACTACCATCCTCCAGGAAATGTTGTTCGGTGTAGTGACTTGCAAACAGCCCACTGCACGAAACACAAGAAAAGTGCAGGAGTTAAAAGGAGCCATCTTAAAGGCTATTGGTCCAGAAAGCCTCAATGAGAAAGGAGAGCAGCTATTACATACAGTGTCGTTGAAGGTTAACTCTGAGAAAGTGCAAGTCTTAAGGAGTGACCCTGAAGATCAAGCTTGACGAGTGGTTCCTCAGGGAATCCCAGACATGTTTGAATAGTTTTGTTACCCTTCAAGTAGCTCACAAGGTTTATTATTCAAAGGGCTGCTGGATAAGTGGAGTTGAATGAGCTGTGCTAGCCATGGAGAACTTCCTAAACACCCAACACTGCTGCTCCCCTTTTCCTCAGGACCACCAGCGTTGGGTCCTGGAGTAGAATTGGGTTCTTCTGGAGTAGGATTTGGTCCTGGAGTAGAGCTGAATAGGTTGTGTGGGAGAGTAGAGTGGACTGATTTCGAGCTCACAAAACAATGGGAATCCTAGTGAGTTCATTATTACAGTGTCAGTATGAGAGAGAGAATGTGAGGGAGTGTGTGTGTGTGTGTGTGTGTGTGTGTGTGTGTGTGTGAGAGAGACATCAGAGAAAGACCCCTCCTGACCTCACAGTGAAGGCCTTTGGGACATTTGAGATGAAGTGACTGTCAGGTTTGGTTCTGGTCTCTGGCTCAGTCAGCATGACACATAATGTTTTTCCTGTTCCCTGTTTTGATGAACAGCCATAAAGCTGGGAATGATCACTGGATAAAAGCAGAAAGCATCATCCTCTCCAGGATTCTGAAATCTCAGAACTGTTTGCAAAATCAAACACCAACATCCTTTTACGAGGGCATGCATATATTGACCAAACAATGCTGGGCCCCTGCATTAGAGGAAAAATCCACTGCTTGACACTCTTGATGTTTCACTCTCCCTAGATGGTTATGACTGACTGAATTTTGCTAATTCAAACTTGTGCCCAGAGAGGTTAACAAATGACAAACGTATTATTTGTTTAAAAAACAGAGTTGCCTTTTTCATCAATTAGTATGGCTTGTGTACACATTTTTCAAACACTGTAGTTAGGGAAGAGATGGTCTTGTTCAATAGAGCAACTGGACTGCAATGCAACTTTTTGGCCATGACAACACAGAATAGCTGAACTGACACATTTTCTCTGGCTTTGTAAAGACTATAACCTGACAGGAGCTCCTTCCTTGGCAAATTTGTCAAGTATTCTATCCTTGGCCTCTCACCAGCTAGCTTTATTTTAATACTGCGCAACAATGACTGCTTCTACTTACAGATCTCACTAACATTCTCTACAGATACACACAGCATTAAAGATAAAGCCACTTATTTCTGAAGTTTAAATTAGTCCGAGTTTACCGCAGAAAGTAACAAAAACATTCTCACAAAGGACTCCCTGCAACCCCCCCCCCCCCCCCCCCCCCCCCCCCCCCCCCCCCCCCCCCCCCCCCCCCCCCCCCCCCCCCCCCCCCCCCCCCCCCCCACACACACACACACACACACACACACACACACACACAGCATCCCAATGAGCTTTGGTCTATCTAAAGTAGTGCACCAGAAAGGGGGATGGGTACCCTTTGGTATTAACCTGGATTGTGTGAACAGCAAACCTTTACAGAGCAGATGAGACATGAAAGAAGCCAAATGAGGGGTGTGGCCTGCTGTACCTTCCCATGAAACCATGAGTGGTGCTGCGGTGATGCAAGGCTGCCGACTGAGTTACACACGCATCCTCTGTTGCCGCCAGCTCCCAGATCATCAATCAGAAGAGAAAGTTAGTGAGGTGAGGGGGAGGGGGGATCACGTCCCCCATTATTAAGGCATTACCCACAGGACAGGCTTCCCAGCCAGGGGCAGCCTGATTGACAGGGATCTATCTATGTGGTGTGTGTGTGTGTGTGTGTTTGAATGAGACAGAGAATGGAGGGGAACATCTCTATCAGACGCCTTATGTTACTACTCTCTCATGACAACACAGATGTATGTTAGAAAGTGCTATTAATGCCTGTTACACATCATGACTGTAAACACCTCAGGTCTGTTACACCTCAGGACTGTTGCACCTCAGAATTGTTATACATCAGGACTGTTACACCTCAGAATTGTTATACATCAGGACTGTTACACCTCAGAACAGTAATACATCAGGACTGTTACACCTTAGGATTGCAACACATCAGGACTGTTATGTATCATCATGACCGTTACTCATTACGGTCCTGGGCAGAGAGATAATAGATTGGACTGTAACTGGTTGAGGGCTTGGCACAGGGACAGTAGATGTGGAGCCAGAAAAGACAGAGGACAGGGTCCCTGTGAAGATTGTTCTGAATTTCAGCTTTAAAATGCCAAAGCTGTTTTCCTTCGACTGAGTTATGACTTGGGAATGTCGTGGGAATGATTTGGATGTGTGATAAATACAACCCTGGATGTAATTTTTAATTTTATTGAGGATTACCCTACATCGTTTGGCCAAAGCACACTGGCTGTCAGCAATAATCACAGGATTTATTGTATGACTTACCTACATTAAATAGATTCTCACAATCGATGCCATAACAAAATTTACAGCAGTATAAAAGTTAACAACGGAATGCAGTAACACCAGTCAATTTACAGTGTATCTTCATGCATTGGAAAGTTACCAAGTTTTTCGAACTATGAGGTGTTCTTGATTTAAAAACCGCCTCAAAAGAAAAATGCCATCTAAACGGAAAACGTAGCATACAGTATGAATAATTGTGTTTTCTGTGGGCACGAAAGGGTTCTGGTACCATAAGCGGTTCCCCAACAGGAACAAAGGGACTTTTTTCTAAGAATGTACCTGAAGTGATCTGTTATCATGAAAATAATAACAGATAATTTGTTGATATTTTTGTGTGAACGAATGCATCCACACCAGTCAAGACAGTCTCATGAGATCTCTTACATCGCGGAGTAAACGATCTATCCCAGGTCAATGCTGTTTGGAGATTTTCATGTCCTTCGTGTTCCTTGTGCGTGTGACAACCTCAAGTGATGATGTAAATGATCGGGGTTCACTACTTCACCTCAAGCACCACACCAAGGATCAATGAGTCTCTGTGACTCATCAATCAATACCAAACAAGATGGAGGCCATTAGCTGGCCTAGAGTCTGGGAACTATAAAATGTCTAGGGCACGTCAAACATTTAACATGTCAATGTGGAGTATCCAGCAGCTTTTAAAATCGAATAATGCAGTGCTAAAGATTTGATATTCTCCTCTCAGGCATGACCCTAATGACGGTTCGGCTGAACTAGGATTTGTCAGTCTGTTACTCCTGGCTGTGAAGGATGGCTTGTGTAATGAAGCCAAACACTCTTCTTTAATCACTGTACATTGGGGGTACATCAAATCCTGTTTCTAAAGTGTACATCTTCAACCTGTTCCTCCCTTGAGCCTGGTGTGTAGGATTCCGCAGAGTTCTATCACGTTGATTGGACGGCTTGTGCAAACTTTAATGAGCAAAATCGCTTCACACACAGCGGCCCAATTCAGTGGGAATCCACACAAAAAGACTCTCACACAACTTTGGGAAAATCCGCTGCCAAAGTAACAACACGGTGTGTGTGAGATATAGTTCAAAGGTGTTATGATAGATCCTGTATAATGCTATAACATGCCCTGGTATGGTGTTATAACAGGCCCTTGTATGGTGTTATGGGGTTATAACAGACCCTGTATGGTGTTATAACAGGCCCTTGTATGGTGCTATGGGGTAATGACAACAATAAAGAAGTCAAGTAAACAAGAATTAAAAAAAAATGTTTAGAAGGTGCCAGTATAATCCCAGAAATGGTATAATGTCTATGTGGAATCAGATAAGATTGAGTAAAACCGAGTTTTTGTTTTACTTGACTTGATATGGTTCAACAGTTCTTGAGACCGAGTGAACGGGTGCCAATACTTCAAGCCATGGTTTCATGACTAAGAACACAATCTTATTTTCATAAGGGACATTATTTATCTTGGTTTTAATCTAGCAGACTTCTGGTCTCTGGTCAGATGCTTTAACCATTAGGACACCCTACAGAATTAACAGTACCATCTTCATTATTCACTAGCATTAATACAGGTCTGATCAATACTTACTGTACCCCTAGTAACACCTCCCACTACACCAAGATAGCCAGTCAACTAGGAGGGAAACAATGTCAGGCTCAAGCATGACCAGTGAGAAGAACCATACTCATGTCTCTAGAGAGAAATGACAGATAGGAAGGGAGAGATATACAAGGCAAAGGAAAGAGAGACAGAGAGATGGGAAGAGGGAGTGAGCGACAGAGCGACAACAGAAGAGGGAGTGAGAGACAGAGAGAGGGGAAGAGGGAGTGTGAGACAGAGAGAGGGGAAGAGGGAGTGAGACAGGGAAAGAGGGGAAGAGGGAGTGAGACAGGGAAAGAGGGGAAGAGGGAGTGAGACAGGGAAAGAGGGGAAGAGGGAGTGAGATAGGGAAAGAGGGGAAGTGGGAGTGAGACAGGGAAAGAGGGGAAGAGGGAGTGAGCGTCAGTGAGATGGGGAGAGGGAGTGAGAGAGGGAGTAAGGGGAAGAGGGAGTGAGAAACATAGAGAGGGGGAAAGGGAGTGAGAGGCAGGGAGGAGAAGAGGGAGTTAGATACAGAGAGAGGCAGGTCCCTAAAGCTCTTCTAAGTATCTTGATGTAATAAATAATGAATGCATCAACATTTAGAGACGTGATGAAACTAAAGTGGCTTCGTTGGGGGGGAGGGGGGAGTGGCCTGTGTACCCGTTTAATCTAATTGGGCCCCAGGAATTCTTTTGATATTTGCAAATTTATTGGTATCCCCACTAGCTATTACAGTCTTCCAGGGGTCCAAACATAATTAGTACACTGGATCAAGATTCAACAGGAGGGAGGGACCAATGATGAGGCAATGCTGTGGCAACGATATCCTTAGCGCTTGTGTGGAAAATGTACAAGGCAAGATAAATCTGATCTGAAGATCTCACGGCCGGTTACGTTTCGGGCCATGGTTAAACTAGACCATATTTTCCGTGTTTAAACAGGCCTATGGTTATTTTTATCTGGAAAAAATGGATACTCACGAAATGAATCGAGACTTGCGTCTTATTAGGTATTTGGATATTTCAGTAAGCATGCTCAGTGCCGGTACCACCATGCACTAGAACCAAACTACGGGTGGCTGAGGGCCTTGTGACTGCAGTGGGTCTGGTGTGTAGAGTCAAAGAGGAACACGCACAGCCACGAAGATTAAACGTTACAGCCTTGTTTCCAGGAGTTGTGGAAGAGGACAAATATTTGCGACTGTAATCCATATGAGATCACTGTGAGCTACTGGCTCTGTTTGTGCGTGTGTGTGTGTGTGTGTGTGTGTGTGTGTACTGCAGTCTGGATTTTCTCTCTCTACAGCACAGCAGAATTCCACGGTCTGGACAGGGGACATCCCTCACATCCCTCCCTTTAAACGCCAGAGTACTCAGACGATGAGACAGTCTAGCTAATGGGCCAGGAACGGACACACACATGACCAAGATGTAGAAAGCAATGAAGGAAACAAAGAACAAACTAAAAAACCTTCTCAAATCATTGTGTTTCACAGTAGTCAGCTGCACTGAACCCATGACAAAGGAGGCAGTAGCAGGTAATCACTTCCGGGTGACAGTGCAGTCAGCCTTGTTGAACCCATGACAACGGCAGCAGCAACAGGTAATCACTTCAGCATGTGTTGAATTTAGAACAGTCTTGTTAAGAGGACTGACATCACTGCCTCTGTGTCCGTGTCAGAAAGACCTGCTAGGCAATACTAATTTAACGTCTTAATGATGATTGTGAATTGACTGCCTGGTTGTGATTCCAACCATATCCGGTGCCTTTAAATGATATAACAATGTGAAACTGATCCCGAAAATAATTCACACTTATGAAATTACCTTCTTTAATATCCACAAAACAGAACCACAAAGTTTCCACTGATTGGCATTCAGGCTGTCTTCACTGCGGTATGGTGTCGACTGACTGACTGACTGACTGACTGACTGACTGGTCCTCTTGTCACAGACATCTTTGCCCGGAAAACCATCAGAAATAAACAGCGCTGCACGGAAGCATGTACTATCAGTTAGCGACAGCTACAGAGGAGAAAGAGACGCTGTCCAAATCTTCCTCCACATTGGCCCAACTCTATACAAGACTCCATGAAGGAGGCCTCGCGGTTCAGCGGCAAGGAATTGGCTGGAGACGAGGTCAAACCAATCAGAAATCTCATTATAATCAACAGTGGTGCACAATTACTGCCGCCACCTGGTGATTGATGAGACGATGTCATGCCAAGCAGAGTCAATAGAGAGGATGCCCCAAATGGCAGCCTGTTCCCTGTATAGTGCACAGCCTTTGATCAGACCACATAGGACCCTGGCCAAAAGTAGTGCACAAAATAGTGAATAGGGTTCAATTTGTATGCAACGTCATCTTTATTTGTGTGTGTGTGTGCGTGTGTGTGTGTGACTCAGATGATGGATTTGACCTCAACATTGGAACGGCATGATTGGAAATTAGGAATGAAATGCAAAGCTAATCTGTAATGAAATCAATGAATAGCTCAGATTGAAGACGACAAATGTATGCAAGCGTGCCCACACTCCCCTGTACATTTTTTAAAGGGACTATGACTCATTTGCTCACGTCCTGTGGAAGGCATTCAAACCAACTCTACTCAAACTAACTCCATTCAAACCAATTACATTCAAACCAATTCCACTCAAACCAACTCCATTCAAACCAACTCCATTCAAACCAACTCCACTCAAACCAATTCCACTCAAACCAACTCCATTCAAACCAACTCCACTCAAACCAACTCCATTCAAACCAACTCCACTCAAACCAACTCCGCTCAAACCAATTACATTCAAACCAACTACACTCAAACCAACTCCACTCAAACCAACTCCACTCAAACCAACTACATTCAAACCAACTCCACTCAAACCAACTCCATTCAAACCAACTCCATTCAAACCAACTCCATTCAAACCAACTCCATTCAAACCAACTCCACTCAAACCAACTCCACTCAAATCAACTCCATTCAAAACAACTCCACTCAAACCAACCCCATTCCACTCGCAGGTTTTACATTCCCTTCAGGTCGAAAGGCGTCACATGACCAACAGAAAGCCGACATTTTAGGACACGCTTCTGTATGCACCCGAAATCATTTCTGGTGAGTAGATGGTGTGACTCGCTGTCATTCCACAATCACTGCAAATACATGACGTATTTTTTTCTCATATTGAAATGCAAACAAGCTGCTTGCTACAGTGCAAACATTCCGTCAGGCTGCTTGTTTGAAAATGTAAAAAAAACCTGCCTCATCAAAAGTAGTCAAAGGTGATAGGCATCAACATCAAACAGACCACCCCCAACAACAAAGAAATTGGTGATTTGACCTTAACTTAAAACGTTCCCTTAAAGATAACTGAGAGAATTTCTGGGGCCGGGTGACTGAGAGATCCTCAACCACGCTGGGGCTTCCTGAAATGACGTCCGGGTCTGTCAAAAGCCCGGCTTCCAGCTGCCAGACAGTCTACGGACTTTCAAGTTTCAGGCTCCTGTTACTCCACCAATCACACCAGACAGATGGAGCTGCGCTTCTTAGTATCCTGCCAAATGTATGATCACATTAAAAATGACTATTTCCCATTGATCTTAAAGGTCCACAAATCTGAAATCAAATCTAATATTCATAAACTAGTTTGTGATGTGTTGCCATGAGAATGAAAGTACAAACAACATTGTAAACATAACCAATATTTACCTCTGTTTTCAATTTCCCCTTTTCATTCATTCTTTAATTATTTGCACACACTCCGTTTGCACACCGTTCATACCCAAAAGTACAGTCCACAGCATTTAAAATGCCTTTGTAATTACACAAAAAGCTTTGGTGTGTGCAATTTTCTTTGCTATAAGTCATTTCCTTTAGCTTTTTTATTTCCTTTTGCTTTGGCAATGTAAACAAATGTTTCCCATGTTAATAAGGAGAGAACAGAGGAAGAGAGATAGACAGATAGAGTAAGTACGCAAACGTGAAAGAGAAGAGACACAATAGAGAAAGATCGGGGAGAGAGAGTTAATAGAGTGCAGCACTGATCCTTTCATTACGGTTGTCCTGTGATCCTGAGTGTTGTTGTTGTTATTAGCTGTCCCATCTCATGTGATTCTCCCAGGCCTGATCACTGTGTGACATCACTCATTCCACGGAATCTCTGACCTCAATACACATTGTAAACGGGACGGTGTCTTTTACATAGACCTCTCCTCACTTCAAGTGTTGGTTAAACGCACGCGCACACACACACACACACACACACACACGCACACACACGCACACACACGCACACACACGCACACACAGCGGGTGTCGGTGACATAGTCCTCTCTGCCCATCCGAAGCAGATCACATATGCTCACAGTCAGGTCGTACTGAGGTAACACGAACATTGCTAATGATGTCATCTTTATTGCTTATGATGTCATCCCTCTCATGGGTCATTGGTGGAAAGTATTATCCAATCCCAAGTTCTAAATCAAAGGCTTGTTGAGCGCTGGGAACTCTAACGAGTCAAAAGACGGTTCAGTCAGAAGACACTTTGGAGCTCAATCAAGCCAGATGCTAACACTTAAAAACACCAAAAACCATGGTTACGAAAACTCAGTGTTATTACAGAGTTTTCATAAATGATGCCGACGTTACAAGATTACAATAACACATGTATGTGTTTGAGTGTGCCCAATTCAATTGTGAGTCAGTGAGAGGATTTCAAATGAAAGTGTGAGGTTTGAAATAAACAAACACAGCCTCCATAGCCCACTCTATGCCTCTGGATGGTGTTAGAGAATGGCTATCACTTTGGATTGTCAGTTTATTGTAGTAGATTTGACAGGACATAAAATTGGTGTACAAGCACTCTCGTTGGGTTCTCGCCAAAGTGGCTAGTAAGATTGACATATTTAAAGCCAATAGCAAACTTTGAATGTAATTAGCAGGGGGCGGGTGTTATTTCATTTCCCTGAAGTCAGTGTTACTGTATATGTATAGTATACAGACTGATGAAGCAATACATTTGATTTGACAAAAACATAACTATAACCTAAGTTAGCTCACCATCTTTTCATCATTTTGACAAACAACTACATTATTCAAACACCTCAAACAGAACTGAAACGTCAAGATATTTCTGACAAAATTAGTAAAACTGGACAAAATCAAAAACGGGTGCCAAAATGTGCATAGGCCCAGGGCATTCTTTGGGCTATGACCCACGCTGCTCTAGTTCACTGTAAAACCTCTCAATAGGAATCCAATCAATAAGCAGTACCCCAGTGAGGAAACCAGTAAGGAGACCACCAGGGGGCAGAGCATGGCCCTTGCTATGCCAGGGTGGCGGGTTTGATTTCCACACGGTGGCCATACATGCACTCACAATGGTTAAGATCATTGACTAAATGACTAAGCCAATCCCCTAGCCAATCAGAAAACAGCCCCCATATGAACCTACAGGACATGCAATACTTGTTGCATGATGACACATGAACACGCTGATAAGACTGTTACTGAACTGCCTGGCCCCGGGATCACCTTCTGCCGCCATGGCAGTGACCGGCTGTTTCGGTTATTTCAGTGATGAAGCTTCAGCTAAACAGCCATTCCTTCTGAAAACAACACCTGAAGAGTCCACCAACGGGCTAGCTTTACCTGGCGGCTTATGTTAGCGAGACAAAATCATGTTCATTGGGCCTAAAGATATACACATTATAACTCGTTTACTAGGATCTCCGATCCAGGAATCTTTGAATAATTATTGTTTTTGTCTGGCATTTTATGTTTCATTGGACAGCAAAGGGAGAACTTTTGCTGAGAAGATTGATCTTTTGCTAAGAGGGCAGAAGGACCCACTCTACAGCACAGCCTGTGCAACAAAGGCAGGGGCTCATGGGCAACAGAGGCAGGGGCTTATTGGCAACAGAGGCAGGGGCTTATGGGCAACAGAGGCAGGGGCTTATGGGCAACAGAGGCAGGGGCTTATGGGCAACAGAGGCAGGGGCTTATGGGAAACAGAGGCAGGGGCTTATGGGCAACAGAGGCAGGGGCTTATGGGGAACAGAGGCAGGGGCTTATGGAAAACAGAGGCAGGGGCTTATGGAGAACAGAGGCAGGGGCTTAGATACAGGTTCACTGGGAAACTTGTCTTTTATAACCATAAATACTAGGAGGACATACACACTAGTGGTTTAATGTTGGGATAGAACGAGAGCAGTTATATTGCAGGAGTTCTAGGTCCATGCTTTTGTGATCCAATGAGGGTTTGGGGCTTTGAAAACATGCAACATTCACAGTCCACTGGGAAAATCCTCCCATTTGTCAAACACCCGTTCTGGTTTGTCTCGGAGTCCAATTGATTGTCCGCCAGCATTTGTATTCACTGAGACATCACAGAGGAACTAATGAGCAACTGGGGAACTTCAAGCAATCAAGCCAGCTATTATTTTAACACAATAAACACATTAATAAAAAGACAGAGGTTAAATTAATTCAGCCTGTTGACCAGTGGTCCTCAGCCAATCTCCTTTCTCCTGTTCCCCACATCTTTACACACAAACCGGACACATTCTGCACACACACACACACACACACACACATATATAAACCCAGAAACAACATGCTTTGAGGGAAATTAAACAATTTAGGAAAACAATGTGAATGTCCCCGATCCCTCCCTCACCCTGCCTCTTTGACAATGGCCTTGCTGAAGTGTTTCCATGTAAACAGGTGAAACACATCACAAGTCTTCTCCGGAGACAGGAGAAAGTTGGTGACCCATGACCTGTGACCCCGTGTTCTGCCAGGAGGTGATTGGCAGGTGTGGGGAGTGCAGGAAATATGGAGTGGGAAAGAAAGACAGAGGAAGGTCATGAGAAAATTAGGAAGGTGAGATGTCAGAGGAAACCGAAGAAACATGAGAGGCGAGGGACAGAGAGTAGAAAAAAGAGGAAGGAGTGGAGAGAGGAAGTGGTGGAGACAGTGGAGGGAGAGGACAGAGGAAGGAGAAATGAGAGGATGAAGAGGGAGCAAAAGAGAGAAAGGATGAGTGAACCACTGAAGGGTGGGATGGGTGCGCAATGGGGTAGGAGAGAGAACGGATGAGGGAGGGATGAGAGGAGGGAGGACAGTGTTGAGAGAGGATGAGGGAGGGATGAGAGTACAGGGTAGAGAGAGAACGAGGGGAGATGAAAGTAGGGAAGATAGGGTTGAGGGAGGATGAGGGAGGGATGAGAGTACAGGGTAGAGAGAGAACGAAGGGAGATGAAAGTAGGGAAGATAGGGTTGAGGGAGGATGAGGGAGGGATGAGAGTACAGGGTAGAGAGAGAACGAAGGGAGATGAAAGTAGGGAAGATAGGGATGAGGGAGGATGAGGGAGGGATGAGAGGTGGATTACTAAATAGAATCTTTGGATTACTGTCTAAGAGATGACTTTAGATCTCTCTTATTCTATCTTTCTTTCTCTCTGACCACCTTGTTCTGTCTTTTTCTCTTCCTCTTTTCTCCACCCCATCTCTCCTACCTCTCCCGTTGTTTCTTCTTCTATTTCTCACCCTCTCTCATCTTACTCTCTTTCTTTCCAACTGTTTTTCTCTACCTCTCCCTCTATCTGTCTGTCTCTCTATCCTCTTTCTATCTGTCTGAATGATTTTAAGCCATTAGCTTAACAGGCTCTATCTAGTTGTGTGATTGATTTCCCAAAAAGATACTACAAGCTCATCTGTCATCCCTGGCCCGTTAAACAGCAGAGCTAGCACTGTACTCCTCAATTCAATTCAACCAGTATGAGGAACAGATGTTCACGCTGCCCAAACAAATGTAAAACATATCAAACAACATAAAATAACTCTGAAAAAGGTATGCATAAACAATAATAATGATAATATAGGCCAAGTATGATTAATAAACATAAATACAGCTTGTTTCATATCATGTTTCTGCTTGCCTGCTGCAGCTGCTTTGATGGCACAGTCGTAGATCAACTAAGAGATATGAAAGAATATCAAGATTGGATTTTATATTCAATCTGTTAGTGGGCCGGTATAGTACAGGAAAATGTCTATAATTTGCTTGTATTTGGCAGGTAAGGAAGTGCGGCTCATTTTCCTCCTCATTTCGAGGACATTCGTCTATTTATTTTCATCTCTCTTTCTATTTCTCCCCTTGTCTCTTCCTTCTCTTTCCCTCTCAACTCTTCTTCACTTTCAATTCTCTCCCAATTGTGAGAAATCCCTCCTGAGCCACCTCTAATCTTGATAATACCTTTGAGCGATGGAGAGACCTAGGGATTCATACCATAGAGGCTCTTAACACAGAATGAGCTTTTACCTCTTTTGATTTGCTGACGGAAACCTGTGACCTTCCCAGAAACAACTTCATGCCTTTGAAAACACCACATACAGTATCTCATCTCTCGTTAATATGACACATCTCAATCTGTCAACCGACCTTCAACAGATCCCATCAGTGCAAAATCAGAGAAGGAACAAAGCACTGATATCTCCACAGCACACTGGGAGGATAACGCAGACAATAATGTTTAATGAACGGTTATTTTATATACAGTATAACACACGTCAATCAATTTAAAAACCAAAGCACGTAGGATTTTCCCCGATTCCTCTCTGTCATGTAATAAATGTCAAACTGCTGGAAGGTGCAGAGGCTCTGAAGTGGGGGACCAATTTGGGTGAGAATGTATCTCCAGGAGATGGTGTGAGGAGAGGGAATGTCTGGCAGTGGGGAAAGGGGGTAAGTGGTAGTATTTTCATCTGGCATTGTTTATTTTCCTTTTTTCAGTAATGTATATTTCTTCTTCCTCTGTCCTCTGTATTTTAATTTCAAACGTTTGAAGAAGACCTGTGGAATCTCCAGAGTTGTAACTTTTCTCATGTGTTCGAAGAATATGACCGATAACAAAACGATGTATTCCAGTGGACTTTTGACAGTGGTGTGGATATCGTATGTAGTCTCTGAGAAAAAAACACTGGCTCAGCTCTAGACTTAGCAAGTTACCTTGTATCTCCATCACTATTTGCCTCAGAAAGAAAAGAAAAATATGATTGCTTTGCTGTCCTCAGTTCTCCCCACACATCATAAAGGATCTAACGTGAGTGGAGTTTCCTGCTTCAACCCCTCCATGGAGTCGATGCCTGTCTCTGTACACACATCCTGTACTGCATGATGACTGTTAAGGACCTCCGGCATTCTCCAGGCCACAGCCTTTACACCCCTCCCTCCACGTCTCCGTCTCTCAAACCCTCTCCCGCTCCCATCTCCCTTCACCTCCCCCCCACCGTCTTGCTACAGTCCTGCCCTCCTCTCCATCTCTCCGTCCCCTGGTCTCTGCGGCGCTACGCGTTCTGCCGCCTCTTCACCGCTGTGTGTTGTTGTTGCTGGCTAATTGCTTCTCGGACCCCCGCCGCCCCGTCCCCATTTGGCGCCACGTCGGCGGCCGTCTCGGCCCTTGCGGAGGGATTAGGTGAGACGAAGGGAGGGATGAGTGTACAGAGAAGAGCGAAAGAGAGAGGAGCGGACAGACGATGAGTAAACACAACAGTCCTCTAGCGGCTTTCTCTTTAGCTGTAACCTTCCTTTGACTTCACAATAACCCTGCCTCATCCTGCCTATGTGAACCTAACTCTCAGTCCCATGTATACAAGCGCCCGCCATGGGTTCCACTTTAAACACACACACACACACACACACACACACACACACACACATACAAAAGGGAATCTTTTGAACGCTCTGGCAGTTTTATAGCAGATCCCATTCCCAAGGGTTTCTTGATAGACTGTCGATAGTATTGATTCTGGGATGCCTTAATGGAAGAGTAGTCGTGCAGGAAGCTCACAACTTGACCGCGACCCCCCCCCAGCCAGAGGTCACGGACAGAACATCCTCAAGGGGCAGCCCTCAAAGAGTCAACCTGTCATACTACTGCAGTGAACGTGGAGTTATTTCACTTGCATTACAGACTTGTTTTACGTGGTAGTGTGTTAACATCCCGCTCCATTCCGAAATGGTCTCTGTATGTCTGTGTTGTTCTACCAGAACGGCATCAGATGTTCTTCGTGAGACACGTCTCGACTGTCCTCGAGTCCGCCGGGAGTTTCTGCCATGAAACAGGGCCTTTGTCATGAATTGGATGCCAGACAATTGGGGAGAAAAAGGGGGTAAAAGGAAAAGGCAGCAGTGCAGTATTAGAGATGTCAGGCTCCATGTGAATTTACCACAGATAATCCCTCCAGGATATTGATGAAATGACACTTGGTTTGTTCTGTTAAACTTCTTCACATAAAAGAATGCGACGATGCAGGCATTTTTTGTTAAGCTAACTTTACATCTAACATTATCTGGCTGTGCAACCAGTATTATAATTTGAATAGAATGTTGTATTCAGATTTTATAATTCATTATTGATAAGGTTTCTTGATCGTGAGACATTGTCTCATCTCAGTTTTTAGGGATGAATTTCCAGTGTATAAAGACAATGTGCATGGGAAAAATTTTTACGTGTATATGGATAATGTCCCTGAATATATAGGGATAATGTTTCTGGTTGGGGATGATGTCTTTGTGTGTATGGGGATAATGTTTCTGGTTGGGGATGATGTCTTTGTGTATATGGGGATGATGTCTCTGGTTGGGAATGCTGTCTTTGTGTGTATAGGGATGATGGCTCTGGTTGGTGATGATGTCTTTGCGTGTATATGGATGATGTATCTGTGTATGTCTCTGTGTGTGGGGATAATGTCTCTGTTTTAAGGGGATGAAGTATCTTCAAGACTAGTGCTAACGTAACTGTTTATAAGGATGATGTCTGTGTGAATGGGGATGATTATGATGTGTGGATTATAGGACACACAAAACAACAGACACCACAGCTGAAGTAGTTTTTAAAAACACAAGGTTTCATTTCTTTCCAGAGTATGACCAGCATGGCTGTTTGTCCAGCTGATATTCATATATTAAATTTGTAGGTAAGCGGGTGTGAGAAAGATGTTTGGGAAAAAAGGTTACACAGAGACTGACGGACAGACAGACACACACTCACACACACAAGCACATGTACACACACACTAACATACTTAAATCAATATTCACATAAACAGCCACACACAAACATCAAGCTCAAACTAAATGGGTCTGTCTGGCTGCAGGGTCTTTGACCGTGAGTCTGCAGGCTGAACTTGATGTCTCGACCCACAGCCGCTTCCTTGCGTGAAGCTAAAGCCAGTCGAGCTGTGGATGCTTGGAGCGACTCGGAGTTGGCTCTACATCGCTATTCCCTCTGGCTGGAGAAGGTCTTTGGAAAACAAGCTCTACTCAGAATAATTCTGGTTTTATAGAGCTGAGAAAAAGAGGAGAAAGACAGAGAGAGAGAGAGAGAGAGAGAGAGAGAGAGAAAGAAGATTGAGAAAAAGGGTGGAGAGAGGCAAAGGTAAAAAGAGAGAAAAGTTGTGGAAGGGATGGATGCTGGCTACAATGACCACAACATAACCAGATACGACAACATGACTGGATGCTGGCTACAATGACCACAACATAACCAGATACGACAACATGACTGGATGCTGGCTACAATGACCACAACATAACCAGATACGACAACATCACTGAATGCTAGCTACAATGACCACAACATAACCAGATACGACAACATGACTGGATGCTGGCTACAATGACCACAACATAACCAGATACGACAACATCACTGAATGCTAGCTACAATGACCACAACATAACCAGATACGACAACATGACTGGATGCTGGCTACAATGACCACAACATAACCAGATACGACAACATGACTTCTGTTTGGCCATATGTTGAGATTTGACAGTTAGATTTTGGCCTCAACCCATAGTCCACAAAGCCGTTCCTCAGGCACGGGACAGACTGGACCAGATATGGTGAGCTACCTGCACAGAGAGACAAACAGCTCTGAGACCTAAACACACAAAAACACAGGAGCACACACACACACACACATACAGACACACTCAGTCACAAACACTCAGAGTACTAAGTGCGTGTTACTTAGGGAGAGATGCACAGCCATTCCTTCCTCCAGCTGCCGTCAGCTGCTGTGACTCCAGAAATACGAGAGGAGCTGGAAACGGGGACAAATCATCCGGAACCTCTAACCATCCTCCTTGAAACAGGATATTTTACAAGCAGCTAACAGATTTGTTTTGAAGGAGCTCTGCTTTGCTCTGTTAATCCAGCTTCTGAAACGCTCCAATTATGTCTGGGCTTAGAGGGGTAATGAATGAGGCAGGGCAGTGTGAGTGTGTTTGTGTGCGTGTGTATATATGTGAAGGGGTTAATTTCCCGTGGGGTCTGAGACCTGGTACTTATCCAGATGAGGGCCAGGGGACCCTGGCTCCCCGGTACTTCTGGTTACGGACATTCTGAAGCACTTAATGAACAACTCCGGCCCTTGTTACTTTTTTCTTAAGCCAGACGGACAACATGAATACTCAACCAGAAAACCAACTGGTCATCCTAAAACATTCAATGCGACAAAAAAAGACATTACTGTGGGGCGCATATCATCTTCATGCAGTCAGGTGAACATATACACCTTCAAGCTTCACCACCAAGATAATTTCATGTGCCCTGATGCGCCGCAACAGTACTGAACATATGAGGATGGCACAAAGGACACGTTGCAACTTGCTTGTTGATTTTCTCAGTCTTTGTGTTTTCCAATGAACATTTTCTATAGTTGACATAAGCATACATTAGTGGACTTAAGCGTACGGTAGTGGACATAAGCGCACGTTAGTGGTTATAATCGTACATAAGTGGACATAAGCGTACATAAGTGGACATCAGCATACGTTAGTGGAAACAAGCATACATTAGTGGACATCAGCGTACATTAGTGGACATCAGCGTACGTTAGTGGACATCAGCGTACGTTAGTGGACATCAGCGTACTTTAGTGGACATCAGCGTACTTTAGTGGACATCAGCGTATGTTAGTGGACATCAGCGTATGTTAGTGGACATCAGCGTACGTTAGTGGACATCAGCATACGTTAGTGGACATCAGCGTACTTTAGTGGACATCAGCGTACTTTAGTGGACATCAGCATACGTTAGTGGACATCAGTGTACTTTAGTGGACATCAGCGTACATTAGTGGACAGTGTGCACAACATCCCGCGGTTCTCAGCACATTAAGTACACAGCCGGCTGGAACACGTAGCCAGTCAGTCGGTGTTCGGCTGCCTCTGGGACTCTGCGTGTCGGCGGGGTTTCGGAAAGAGAGCTCCATCAGCGACGTGTCGAGGGAGCCTCCGGGAGAGGGTGACACTCCCCTCCTCACTGGTGAGAGTGTGTCCTGTGGAGACGTCCGGACGGTCACTGGTGGCTGGGCCCGCTTCCCAGGGTGTGGGCCCACGTAGCCAACGTACCGCAATACTTTTCCAGACTGATGCTGTAACGGTGATGCTGGTACCCTTTGTAACTACTGTCCCATTTGTTCCATTTGTCTGAGAAGATGGGGAAAATGTACAGGCTGTCATTTGCCTACTGTTGTTTCTCTAACTGGTCATTAACTGGTAACTAGTCACTGGTCATTAACTGGTAACCACTCACTGGTCATTAACTGGTAACCACTCACTGGTCATTAACTGGTAACTAGTCACTGGTAAATGTTCAGTTTGTTTAGATGTAGAAGTACACTCCAGGAAGGACAATGTCCTTGGTGACATTTTCGGATACTTTAAATAAAACTGTCTGGGAACCCCTTTAAGTTGTTTGAAGAAAGCTTTAAAAGCCCTTCAAAGAACCAATCAATAAAGGTTCCTCAGAGAATGGTTGTGGGGTCCAGAGCCGGTCGGCCTCGGCCCAAGCAGCTGCTGTGAGATGAGACAATGACAGGGTTTGTTGATCACGGGGTATCAGCCACAGTTTTTCGAGGCACTGTGTTTGCGCCCCCACCGCTGGCACCCCCGTTGAGGCAGATCTGGGGACATATGACCATCGGTCCCAGCAGTCATTTGGTGGACATTAGTGTTAGTGGCGTCCGGTTCGTCCAAACTGCCTTGTTTTGGGGCAGCATCTCAGTCGATGTTCCTCCTCTCACTCTTGGCTTTGGCGGTGCTCCGTACTTTTTTCCAGGCCTGCCATGCCAGTGGAATCCAACACCCTCCTTTTGCCTTTCAGCACAGACATCCGTTTTCTTCATTGCTCAACACCTTGTTCCACATCACAGTCTCCACTTAAGTTCTTCCTTCATGAATATTTGTCCTCTGTGACTCTTTGGTTTGCATACCGCTGTGGCGTTGTTTGTGCTTTCATGTAGTTTCTTTCTTTCTTAGCTTTAACTTCGTTATTAAAAGTCCTCCATTCTCCCTGTGTCAGTGTCCTGCCTCCTGTTTTAACATTACAAACCTTTCAAACACCTTTCAGGGTACATTTTGTAGGTGGTGTGGCAAATGTCGAATGGTTCTTTGAGGATCCACATGAATTTTTACTTAAAGAACCCTTTCACATTTAACCTTAAAGAACCTAAACAGCCACACACAAACATCAAGCTCAAACTAAATGGGTCTGTCTGGCTGCAGGGTCTTTGACCGTGAGTCTGCAGGCTGAACTTGATGTCTCGACCCACAGTTTCAATGGACCCCTCAAGAGCCTTCTAATTTTGCTTGTATGGAGATCGTGTGCTCGTAGGGAATAAGAAATGCATTGCGTTCTTCCTGGAATTCACACCAACCCTTTCAGACATTACTGAAACATAATGTTCGTCTGCGAGAACAGAGTGGCTGAGTGGCTGCATTCTACTCATCCATTTTCTTCTGCCTCACAATCTTTCTGGAGACTGAACTGAAATCATCCTTGTTGATAATGAGCCTTCAAGTCAAGCTCAGCATTTGTATGACTGGTGAAATGTCCCAACAAGTTTGTGTCTTCCTTGTGCTACTATAACTGAGGTAATTATTGGTCCCCACCAGGATAGTAAACCTGCATTCAAGCACACACACACACACACACACACACACACACACACACACACACACACACAAAGGCAGCCAGTCGTTAGCTCTGTGGAGTGTGGACAAATGCTTCTCTCTTTGGTCAAGCTGTTAGAATAGCTGGGCCGAACCCCTACTGCTTTTCACCGGAGTTGGTTTTGCTCCAGCACCTCGGCCCACATCAGCAGTGTCCGTAGCCCCCTCCCAGAGCGTAGCCGCTCCCCCCGGCACTACTGGACCAGCGGCACACGCAACGCTCCGTTGCTCCCAGCCCCCACCAGCCCCAACACCGCTGGCCCTGGTTCTCTTTCTAATGGACTGGGGGATCAGCAGCAACGTGGGTCTCGTAAGCCGGGCCAAAAGAGGCAATTTTTTCTGTTCCACTTTTCTTGGATACCTGCTGTGTGTGTGTGTGTGTGTGTGTGTGTGTGTGTGTGTGAGTGTGGGGGGGGTATTTCCATACTGATCATGATGATAGGACCGTGTGCTGAGTGCGGAGAGTTGGCTGCTGACTAATCATCTTATGTAGAGGTCCACGGAGACAACTACGAGACAGCTATGAGACAACTACGAGACAACTACGAGACAGCTACGAGACAACTACGAGACAACTACGAGACAGCTACGAGACAACTACGAGACAGCTATGAGACAACTACGAGACAGCTACGAGACAACTATGAGACAACTACGAGACAGCTACGAGACAACTACGAGACAACTATGAGACAACTACGAGACAGCTATGAGACAGCGCTGTCCTCAGTCAGAGAAAGGGCATCCTGAGAGGGCCACGTGCACATCCCCCACGACATTGGTTCCACTGGAGTAGACACAGATTGGACCTCTGGAAGAATAACATCTCTTCTGGAGTGGATCCAGACACACACACACACACACACAGGCCCACGCACGCATGCATGCACGCACGCACACACACACACACACACACACATGCAACCAAACACACGCACACACACACACACATGCACACTTGATGTTACTTAAGCTTCTTCATGTTCAATATCAAATGCTGATCTCAGCAGCTCCCTCTAACCCAAGACCCTGACTGCATCCCTTCAACAGGGACAGGGACAGGAAGCAAACAAACCCGAAAGGTCAATAAACTCTGTCTGGCTGGACGCACTCGCATGTTGACACACACACACACACACACACACACACACGCAAAAGGCTGCATTCGTTCAAACAGAACAGCCAGAAGATGACACAGAAATAACAGGCTTCTCCTGACTGGACAAAATGAGTCCAGTTTCCGGTTCCTCCCGGGCTCATTGTCCTGAGGTGACTGCAGCAGCAGAGCCACACAGGCAGGTTGTTTTAAAGGAAAGTCAGGCCCCAGAGACACTGGCGTGTATCAAATCCCCTTCCCTTGTCTCCTTCCCTTGTCCCCTCCCCTTACCCCCTTCCCTTGTCTCCTTCCCATTACAACACGACAGGCGACACTCAGCACTTCATGCTTCGTCGACCACCGTCAATGATACTCAGACTGTTTCGCTGGAGAGGCGTCTACAGCTGTCGTGGACTGACAGACAGGCCGCCTGCTGCTTCTGTTCAGCACTTCTGCCGTGGTGAGACACCAACTGGATGGCAGGAGGAAGTACCTCCTCGTGAAGTGAACTATTAAAGACTGTTCCCATGGCAACGTCGGCATGGTGAGAGGAGGCGAGGAGGAGGTGGAGAACAGGAGGAAGCAGAGGATGAGGATGGGGAAGAAAGGCATGGATAGATGATGTTGGCGAAGGAGGTGGAGACTAAGGAATAGGTGATGAGGAGTTTTTGAGGTGAACAAAGAGACGGAGGAGGAGGAAGAGATGGATGTCGTCTAGGAGGAGGAACGGAGAGATGTAGAGAAAGGAGGAGACAGAGTCCAAGTGATCTCTGACAGCTCTATATGTGCAGTGTCCTGATACTTGGTATATCTATTCCAGGTGTTCTATAAAGGCTCTATATGTGCAGTGTCCTGATACTTGGTATATCTTTCCCAGGTGTTCTATAAAGGCTCTATATGTGCAGTGTCCTGATACTTGGTATATCTTTTCCAGGTGTTCTATAAAGGCTCTATATGTGCAGTGTCCTGATACTTGGTATATCTTTTCCAGATGTTCTATAAAGGCTCTATATGTGCAGTGTCCTGATACTTGGCATATCTTTTCCATGTGTTCTATAAAGGCTCTATATGTGCAGTGTCCTGATATTTGGCATATCTTTTCCAGGTGTTCTATAAAGGCTCTATACGTGCAGTGTCCTGATACTTGGTATATCTTTTCCATGTGTTCTATAAAGGCTCTATATGTGCAGTGTCCTGATATTTGGCATATCTTTTCCATGTGTTCTATAAAGGCTCTTTATGTGCAGTGTCCTGATACTTGGTATATCTTTTCCAGGTGTTCTATAAAGGCTCTATATGTGCAGTGTCCTGATGCCTGATATCAGTTTCAGATGGTCAGTTCTGGCAGTGAAGTATGGTAGTGCTGACACCATGTGCTATGCTCAAATTTGACTGGAGAGATTACATCTTATTCAGGGATGTTAGACATTCACCAGGTCCCCAAGTTGTCCTGTAGTTCCAAAAATGTAAAGGCCCAGGATAAAGCCTAGCCCTTGGATGGAATCTGAGACTGAACCTCTGAGATTTTGGCTTACTCTACTTGGTCATTACCATCAACAACTCTAAAGCAAGCAGCAAGCCTAAAAGCACCATGTCTGGCCTTTTTGTTTTAGACCTATCCCAAACCTTAGCCTCTCAGAGTTTATGATTAACGTCAAACTAGCTTCTCAATTAACCCAATCCGAAATATGTGTCCATAATACTTTGGATTTGGAAGTGAGACTGTGATATCTTGTTGCCTTTTCACCAGCTGACAGACAGACAGGATAGAGACTGGGATCTTATCTGTAAACAAAGAAACGAGGTTGAGACAAGAGCGGCATTTCCTTTGCCTCAAGCCCACTGAATTTTCAGCCTGGCCAGTGACCTGTTAACCGGGGTCAGAGAGAGACAGAAACAAAAAAGAGATAGAGAGAGAGAGGGGGAGCAGAAAATGGAGCATGGGTAGGTTGATATGGTACTGTTTTTCTGTGCGGTAGATCTAGATTTGGGCGATCTTAATAGACTTTTCTGAAGCACAACTTCACGATATCTTGCCTGCGATAAATGGGCAGCATGGTAGCGGTTAATAAATGTCTAGCATTGCAGAGCACCTCTGTCTGGATGAACTCAAAATGTCACCGAAGTTAACCAAAGCCTTCTGCTTCCTCTGTGCAGAAGGGAAGCGTTTCACCTCACAGTGGTTAACAGCTGGAGACTAGAGCCAGGATGAGTATTTAAACACCTGTTAGTATGAACACCATGCTGAACAACACATGGATGCCATCAAAAATTGTTTTTATTTACCTAGTAATATTTCCATGATTATTTGGTGCATGGTTCCTCTCTGTGTTTCTCCCTAAGTTCCTGCCTTCTCAAGTTTTTTTTCCATCTGTGTTGATTTCTTTTTGGGGGTTTTAGTCACCGCAACCGTGCGACTTAAAGTAAATCTTACTGAACCTAGTTAATACATCCAGGTTTTCTCAAAGCCACAAAGTTTACAGAGCAACATTTTGCACCACGAGCCATTAATTCACAGAGACTCACAGTAGCTCGAGCACACGCTCTTTTAGTTTAAACTCAGGTCCCGGTGGGAGTCGACCCCATAACCTTGTGTTGCATGCGCTATGCTCTGCCGACTGAGCCTAGGATGGAAACCAACTTACAGTGTCATTCAGTAAGCCAAATTTGGTAAAACACTATTAAACTGACTTTGTTAGTTTTAACCTTGCTGCATTCCCTCGACAGACAGACATTTCCTTGTCTAGAAATATCATCATTCGGGGCCGGAATATTATCCTGAATCTCTGTGGTCACATAAATCCCAGGGCAGGCTTAAATGAAATAAAATAAAATATAGAAACCTAGTACTTTCCGATCCACCCCAGCTGATCACCAAAAAACTTTGGGAAAATGAAATTCCAGATTGTAAATGAGCCAGTCAACATTCTTGGCAATATCAGAGCCGCGGTCTGTCGGCAGGACTGTGAGGGTCGGTGGTGTGTTACACTCCCTGTGTGGAGAATAAAGTCCAAACCACCGAACTGCACCTGTGGAAAACCACAACACCGCGGCACCCTGGGATCGGAATCTTTTTACAGCGGCAGCAGAGCCAAATCCTAACTGTATTCCCAAAGGAGATCAGAGCTTATTTTGTTGCGAATATTTTCCAGGAAAACGCTGCCGGTATTACGTTTGTGCATGCCGGCAACCACAGGTGGGTTCTACTTGTGTCTGAAACTGATTGGGATATAGGTCTGGCTTCTGTAATACAAGCGTGGAATCCATACTCTCTCTCTGTTGGCCGCCTCCAGGCATTAGCAACCTAAGCGGTTGCTCAGGGTGACCGACTGCTGGGGGCCCTCTGGCTGCTAGGGACCCCTCTATCGATTGGGGAGAGGGGGCCCCAAATTTTGTTTAGGGCCCCCAAAAAGTTAGAGCCGGCACTGCACCTGCAGCTCCTCCCAATAACGATCCTCCACTTTCTCTCTCTCTCAGCCTCCTTCACTCCCATCATCCCTCTCTCCCTTGTTCTTCTACCTGGACAGGACCACTTGTTCCTGACTGCTCATGCATGACAGCATGGCGGGATAGAAAACATTCTTGTCCATCCATCAAAACAGTAACCAGCAGCGTGTCTGTCTTGACACGCAGAGCTCTTGAGTAATAATTTCCCCATGAAAATGACTAATTCATAAATACAGCCCTTGTAACGTGAAAGGGGAAGTGGGCACAAAAGAACTAAAAGGAAAACATGAAATGCGGTTAATGAAAAACGGAATAGGGAATACGGAAAACAGGAAGGCGAAAACGCAAGGTACGTAACAATGAAGTGCAAACAAGTGAGCAACTTAAACAGTGTCCATGGTGACTGGTAACGGGGAACAGGTGCAGAGTGGGGTGGGGTGCGTCTCGAATGGCTGCTGGTGTCCATGGTGACTGGTAACGGGGAACAGGTGCGGATTGGGGTGGGGTGCGCCGCGAACGGCTGACGGTGTCCATGGTGACTGGTAACGGGGAACAGGTGCAGAGTGGGGTGGGGTGCGTCTCGAATGGCTGCTGGTGTCCATGGTGACTGGTACCGGGGAACAGGTGCGGAGTGGGGTGGGGTGCGCCGCGAACGGCTGACGGTGTCCATGGTGACTGGTAACGGGGAACAGGTGCGGAGTGGGGTGGGGTGCGCCTCGAACGGCTGACGGTGTCCATGGTGACTGGTAACAGGGAACAGCAGGAGGCAAGGATCCGGAGTGGACCGGATTGGTGACATTACAGCCTTAAATGTGTTCTCTGTGACAATCTGTACTATGACCACATCATCCTGCTCTCGCTACCTTCAGTACAGGACCCCAAGCAGATCTTTGAAGCTGTTTTAGTATGAGAGCTCTGATGAGTAACATTTCCCATGTGCATATAGGGTGGGTCTGTGCTTACACGGGACAAAGACACTGGCAAAAATCTACAGGAAAATCCAATCAGAAAGCACAAAAGCAATATGTGCTTTCTGCCCTGTTATCCACAGGATCAGCCTGGCTAACAACTCGTTCTGCGATTCATTTTCGACAGACAAAGACAGACAGCGGGAAAGACAGACAGGCAGAGACAGACAGACAGATTGGTTAAAGAGACAGACATTCAAACACAGACATAAAACAGACAGAGCTCTACACACAACATCCCAAATGGCCCAATTCCCTGCTGCATTGGCTGTAGTATAAGCAGTGCACTATATAGTTAGTAGAGTGCCATTTGAGCCGTAACCACCCTCCCCTCCATCACAGTTTCCCTGTACAGTCACAGCTTGGGCCACAGCTTCAGTCACGCCGCAGCCACTGGCTCCAGCACAGATGTCACCCATTTGTTTAGTTTAGAGAAGTCGCTCGTACTTTGTTGTCAAAGCCAGAGAGTCTGTGTGTGGGTGTGTGGGTGTGTGTGTGTGTGTGTGTGTGTGTGTAGGTGCATGTGCTTTTGGGTTTAGAACCTTTTCCAATGTAATTTGTTGAATCCAAATAAAGTATTTAAGAAGTGCGTGTGCATCTGTGTGTGTGTGTGTGTGTGTGTGTGTGTGTGTGTGTGTGTGTGTGTGTGTCTGTGTGTGTGTGTGCGCATGTGTGCGTATTTTCCAAAGTAAATGCAGACAAACTAACTGTAAGCAACACTTACTGGTTTTTCTCCAGAGCCAGAAGCAGATGCTCCCCATTCGCATCAATCAGCACCTTCAGAGAATCGGGGTGGTTCTGAAATCATAATGAGAGGACAATGGATGATGCACATCGAATCAACGAATCAACGAATCAGCGTTTAGCAGTCAAACACACAAGGCAGGAGGTGTGTAATGAATCAACGTTTAATCGTCATATGTACACTGGACACCTCGAGATGTACAGCAAACAGTGCAATTCTTGCCAGCTACTTCTTATCAGTGCAGGGAAATATTCAAGTTTGAAATATCAAAGTGTGAAATATCAGAGTGTGAAATATCAGTGTGTGAAATACCAAAGTGTGAAATATCAAAGTGTGAAATATCAAAGTGTAAACAATACCACAACAACATTGTCAAATGTAGATATGTTAAACAACTATTAAAATGTGAATATTTGTTTGGCACATAATCATATATTCATATAAAAAAAATCTATATTTGACAGGGCCCTTCAAAAATTGAATAATTACATATTTTTATATTGTAATCTTCCACGTCACTACGCAGAATTTAGACAATATACAATCAGTAAAAAAAAAAAAATCTATGTCTACAACATATAACATTTCAGACTGAAACCACAACATCCTAAAGACCTATTAGCTTTTAGAGAGCAGACAGGACGGAACGGTTAAAGTCATCCACTTTAAGTCAACTGGCTGCAAATCAAATCAAATAAACATCTACTGAATTCACCCCACGGAACAGACACCTGTTTCCTTTTAAGGGAAGGCGCGGAGGGCCGTAACTTTAATGCTGTTGAAAGCACAATTCAACTTGAGAGGCCTCCTTGATGTGCTCTCGTTTTATTTCTCACAGCCATTCTACTGATTAGTTTGATGGTGCAATTTAACACAAGAGGGTGGATGTTTCGAATGGGAATTGACAACCACACTTCAACAGATACTCCTCATCAAAGGAACCTTCCATTCTTATTGAATCCAATGCAAAACTTGATCTGCTGTGATCAATAACAAAACACTCAAGACTTACGCATCATCAACCCAGCATTCTCAAAAAGTAATATATTTCATTTTCTGGTAATGTTTTTTTTTAAATGAGCCGGAGCCATCCAGGGCAATTCTGTTTAGTAAGCCTGTTCCTGAGTTAAAAGAGGGTACACTATTTGGGACAAAAAAAAATTGCAGTTTATATTCTTTCCACTTTCTGTTTCTCTGTTGCTGCGTCTGGGATTAGCTTTATGTTTCAATTTCCTTTACCATGAATCCAGACTCTCATCATCTCCAATCTACAGCTCTGTGTGAATGTGTGTGTTCGTGTGAGAGAATGTGTGTATGTGTTTGTGTGTGGGGGGTGTGTGTGTGTTTGTTTATGTGTACATGTGTATCTCTCAGCATCTCTGAATTACAGCTCCCTATTTGTGTATATCTGTGTGTGTGTGTGTGTGTGTGTGTGTATATATGTGCATGGGGGGTCCATGTTCCCTATCCTTAAACCCTTAATCTAATCCTATCCTTAAATCTAACCTCAGTAACTTAACCTTTATGCCTTAACCTAACCTGGCCCTAAAACCAACGTTATCCCTGGTAATTGGTAACACCTAAACCATCGAATTAACTCCAATTCTACCACTATTGTATCTTTTACCTTAAAGCCGACTTGAAACAGTTTTTTCTAGTGGGGACCAGCCATGAAACCCTGTGGGAAAGATTGTTCAGGTTGTACTATTTTTGTCAGGACCTCAGGTGCTGACAAGTACACATAGACCTGGATCACACACATCCCACTGATGTGTCTTCCGTGTGTGTGTGTGTGTGTATATCTCTGAGTTACAGGTCTATGAGGGACAATGTATCTGCTTTACTGTAATGAGAAACGGCACTGAATCATTCGTCATCCTTTGCTCTCTCTGTCCGTCTCTTTACAGTCCCTCTGTCTGAATCTCTCTCCCTACGCCCAAACTCATTTTCTCTCTTTCTTTACCTCGCGCCCTTTCACTCTCTTCCACTCCGTCTCCCTGTCCTCCTCTTTACAGTCCCTCTGTCTCAATCCCTCCCTAAACCCATACACCTTTTCTCTACCTCTCTTGCTCATTCTTTCTTTTTCCCTCCCTCTCTGTCCCCCCTCTTCTCCCTTTCTCTCACTCTGCCTCGATGTGAGGTCCCATGTAAGTCAGTGCCTGAGGAGGCCAAAATGTGGAGCCCTGTGGACCAAGTCATCCATCCCCTTTACACCTATTGTCCCCTTCATCCCCTCCTCATCCCTCCCCTGACCTGCCAAAGCCGACACAACAGTTCAGCGGACAAGGAAACTGCCTGTGCCAAATGGCACCCTACTCGCTAAACAGTACACTACATTGGCAGGGCTCCATGTGGCTCTGGACAAAAGCAGTGCACTAGACACTGTAGGACACTAGGGTGCCAATTGGGACACACAGCTGTGGCTTAACATCTGCAGGTTTTTTATCGCAAGCTGATCAAATGGCCTCTCATCCCAGTCAGAAAGGAGACCAGCAGTTGGAGAGGACACCATTCGTATGACGCAGCCAAGGATGTTCTGAAGACGAATCTGGTCTGGCAATACTTCGGGTTGCAAAGCCCTATGTTTAACAGTTTACTGTACGGAAACGGAACTGTGTCCCTGGTGGGTCGGTTGATAAGAGAGTTACCTTGTTGCTATGCTGGATTCCAATAGAGAGAAAGAGCCTGTTGGGGAATCCGACTAGTAAAACAGTGGCAGAAGATCCCTGACGGTTGTGTGTTCAAAACCCGTATCCTAAACTACTTAATTAACACTACTAAAACGCTGACCAGAGTTCCCTGCCAGCATCCCACTCTCAGAGAAAGAGATAAACCTCTGTGTTTTTCTCTCCCTATTCAAACTATCCTGAGGAAAAACACACCTTTCTGCTTCACTTCAAGCCAAAACTAACTCAGCACCAGTGAATAGGCTTGATAATAGCACACGGAACCCCAAGCTGTGTTTCCAAGTGGGGCTGGCAGCCCTGAGCTCCGTTTTTATCAATGTCTGGCATGGTTTCACCACACAGGGCCAAAGATCCAGGGTTACAAACATTTCATGTACATTCCAGTGGGCCGGATAGCCTTTCCATGGTCTCTCCCCTCTCCCCGCCACCTCCCCCTTCATCTCCCCCATCTCCCCCTTCCTCTTCAGTCTGCCCTTTCCATTCTAAGATGCAGAACACATGTTCATAGAGTACACTGTCGGTTCGTCTGAAACGCGCCGAGGTTTTTCTGGCCCACTGGAACCATGGCGGGACTTGACGGAGGGAGAGAACCCTCTCAAAACAAGAGTTCTATATGGGTTCTCTAGCTGTCTTTTTGGTTCAAGGGAGAAACTTTTGTGATTCCTGATTAAACCTTTTCATTACATTCAGAACCCTAAAAAAGGTTTTCATCGTGACAATTTGGGCGCATGCAAGCCTGATTGTGGCGGAACGTCGGCAAACGTTCCTTCCGGCGCGTAAGGATTCTGGGCAACAACCTGTCCCCTGAAGGTTGTTGAGATGAAGCAGGTCCAAGTCACCAATGCTAACATAGTACCATATAACCATAAGCATCTCATATAAGAATAATACAGGCAGGAAAACGTGGGTACCACCAATGATTTGTCCGTCAGACATTTGGATGAATCGCGACACTGTTACTTCTAATTAGGTTAGCTTGGAACTAAAACTAAAAGGTCACATCTGTTTCACTATTGTTTGATTCCAGGATAGTTGTTGACAGCCACTAGGCATAGGGTAGATGCTTACCATGGATTGGAGCAGAGATATTGGTCGCCACTCTTCTCCGACCAATAGGAGTGGTAATGTTGTCTCGTAGGGTTTCTGCTTGGCTGTAGACCTCTGTTGATTGGTTGAAACAAAGGTCTTCCCTGTGGAACAGGAAAATAAGATGTATTAGAAGCCCTGCTCTTCAGTCGTCCGTGCAGATTGATACTGAATTACAGCAGAGATTAAGCTTTGTAAAAAAAGAGGCTGCTAAAATGCTAGCTTCAATGAGGAAAGACATAAACCTCGTTGACAACCTTGTTGTTTCTTTTTAGTTTTACATAGACATCAGCCTAGTTATTTATGCAGCTGTTTTCATGCAGACACTAAGGAATGGCTATCTCCCTAATCCCATTCTAAAGAGTAGCAGCATTTGAGTAGTTTCAAAGTGAGCAGTACAGTGGGTTTTGACACAGCACTCAGCCTGTAATCGAGGATGTCACAATGCCATGTAATTACTATATTCCTATCTGTCAGGGGAAATGTGGATGTAGTCACAATCCATCTGACATGTTGGTCGTTGTCACCAACAATTATTATCTGACAAGATAATTGGGAATAAACACAGAGGCAAAATGTGTGTTCGGGTGCCATATTTTAGACTGTCAGGTCACACACACACATTCATGCCCATAAAAAACGATTGTGTATACACACACACACACACATAGTGCTAATCAATGCCTTCAGACATCAATAGATGAGAAGAAATGTCTCCCTGGAAACAAGGACACTCCCCTCAACACAAGCTGATGTGAATTTGCATAATTCTCAGAATGCAGAATGTTGGGCCATTCTAGGTATTCCGAGTTTAGCATGTGTCCTTGCGTCTCATTGGGTTTGGGCTATAGGTTTGTTGCCATGACGACTCACACTGAATGTAACGCTGATGTCATGAAAGTCAAGCGAGATTTTTCAAAATAAGGACTGCACTGCACGAAAACAAAGCCATCAACATTGTCTCCAACAAATCTAGCCAATCAGTATGAACGTTGATAACTTCTGCATGCAGGCCAGCCCAACACAAGAATGTCAGGGAGCTCCTCCTACATCAGCTGTAGGCAGTACTAGTGACACAGAGGGATTTGGGCCCGACCGTGATTGGTTGTTTTATGTGACATTCACACAGAGTAGATCTATGTCCGTCCCGGTAGCCTCCATTTGACAGCAAGCTACACCATAGAAAGTGATTCCATAGAACAAATCCCCCAGTTCAAAACACTGACGGCGTGATTATCATTTTAACAAGCTACGCTTCCTCGCTGTCCTCTCATCGCGTCAGGGGGCCACTGCGAGGCAGATCACGAGCTTTGATACCTTCTGCCCTGGTTATATTCTCTCACTCACTCTCTAAAGAAGGTTGGTTCTTCTCTGTCGGAGTTAAGTGAAACCTAATGGTCCCTGTCATGGGCAGAACTCTACGAGGATCAGTCCGTGATCCGTCGACACATTCGCCCCCGAAAATCGAATCCCTTCCAGACCCCTGAGGAAGGCTGTCGTCTGAAGAGATTGAAGTGGCACAAAATGGCCGCTACATGCCGGCCTGCAAACGCAGGACCACGACCCGGACAGCAATCACCCTCCAGAATGAAATTGCACACATTGCTTCTAGAGACACTGATGCACTTAAAGACCAAGATAACACGATCGCTCCACTGCAGCAACCAACTCTCTTCAGACTATCGGGGGAAACCAAAACGCTGGACTATACCCCAAACAGAACCCGGCAGGCCATGGTCTAAAGGAGGGCACTACATGGAGAGCATGGGTTCATTTGGGACACGGACGGACTGTGATGCAATGTGAGTCATAGTGGAGATCTAGTGGCTCATCCAAACCATTTATTGGCACCGTTTGTCTCAGCACAAACACCCTGACTTTAACGTTTGTTTGTTCATCCAGCTGAGACTCTCTCCCCCAGACGGGACATTTCCAAATCACTAGTCTGTGTGGTTTTCTGATTTGTATTGGGCTGTTATGCTGTTGGTTGACCCATGTTTGTGTGTGGGCTAAGGGGAAATGTGTGTGTGTGTGTGTGTGTGTGTTTGTGTGTGAGTTTGCTTTCTCAATCCATGTCTTTGTCTTCTCATTTTCATGACTAGCCCAAGAGATTGCATTCCTGAGTCAGTTAGCCAGCCCATGCTAACAAAACCCATGACCTTTTCTTTTTTGTTATCTATCCGATTGCATAGAAATACAATTAACGTTCTATTAATTCTATTTCTATGCATATACTGTCATCCGGTAGCTGACAAAATGGCGTAAGGCTGTCAGACTATTTTGAATAACCTTTGTAGGGAGGGGTGTTTTCGTGTATTTGGACACAGGGGAGGAGAGGGCGGCACATCCAAAATGTCTTGTAATGTTTTGGTCCTGTAGGAGCCCTTTTTTTCAGTACAACAAGAAGGTCATGTTGACATATTGGTAACATTACAGAGGGTGGTGCCTGTGATTGTTAACAACACCTAAAATTTGACTGGATGTTTTGCATATGTTCAGCAGCCATTACTCTTTGGTGTCTCAGGGGTTGAGGTGTACTTAGAGGTGTTGACTGAGGGGTGTTGAGTACTCAGAGGTGTTGAGTACACAGGGGTGTTGAGTGCTCAGGTGTGTTAAGTACTCAGGGGTGTTGCGTACTCACAGGTGTTGAGTACTCAGAGGTGTTCAGTACCCAGAGGTGTTGAGTACTCAGAGCTGTTGAGTACTCAGGGGTGTTCAGGACTTGTGGGCAGACAAACAGCCTGAATGTTAGCAGTCTGGTTACTGATTCATCCTGCCTTGTTTACGAACCCCATGATTCCTATGTCCCCCCTACTAACCCCAAAACCAGTTTCCTGATCCCTCCAGCCGAGCAGGCTGCTGACTCGGAGTTCCTTTGTTCTGTCTGTTTGGAACAACAAAACCTTCCAACCCCCATCCCCAAACTCTGGTGTTCATAAATCGTCTGACATTGGGGAACCAGCACATGCTGAGTCATTGGCCAACACTGTCAAATGACTCCACCTCCACAGTCCCCGGTTCTCCTACACTCCCCGGTTCTCCTACAGTACCCGGTTCTCCTACACTCCCCGGTTCTCCTACAGTACCCGGTTCTTCTACACTCCCCGGTTCTCCTACAGTACCCGGTCCTCCTACAGTACCCAGCTGAGCAGACGGCTGCCCTGTGTCTTTTGTCCGTTGAAACCCCCGAAACATCCCAGGCCTGGTGCTCATCACTGCACTGATAACAGAAGGCTGGCAAAACTGCCGACACATCTGATTATCAGCCAACTATGGTAAGTAATCCTAGCACTGAACCCCCCCTGTCTGACCGGCTGGTCAGACGATTGCCCCATCGTTCACACACACACACACACGCACACACACACGCGCGCCCATGCAGACAATCAGCATCTGTCCATCCGGGGGGGCCTCAGTGATGAGAGCCATGCTCCACGGGAGGACAAGCGTTGCATGAGTCACTGCTCGATCACGAAGCCCGGGGCTGACAGTCATCTGAACCGCCCTGCCAGGGGGCCAAACACTGCACCAGACCACGGAGGGCTGGAAGACCATGGGGAGACCACGACCACAACACCATGTTCTCTCTCATCCTCCCTGTTGTCCTAGAAACCACAGGATAAACATGACATGGCCAAAATGTTACTGGAGAACACAGCAGCATAGCAGGAAAACAGTCTGAAAACTGATTTGTCTGTTTGCAAATGTGTGTGTGTGTGTGTGTGTGTGTCTGTGTGTGGGTTAGTGCTTGTGTGCGTGCGTATGTAAACTTCAGCCTACTATAGATACAGGGTGTGTGATTTTGTGCGTGGCTGTGCACCTTATTTTAAAAGTCCATGACATTCCTTGTAAATCCACTAGATTTACTGTTAGATGTGTCTTGACATCTTCAATTATGTATCTAACAAAAAGAAGAAACTCCAATCAATCTATGTCTTACAACTCCCACTGTACTGCTCACTTTGTATAATCTAAATTTGCTACAACAGGAACATGACTCTGCAGCAACAGGAAATGTGAATCCTTCTTTCATAATTATTAAGAGGATTATAATTACTGGAGACTTTCTAACAAAGTCACAAATTCTCTGTTTAAGTTAAATCTTCCTGTATGGCACGAACATTCTTGTGCAACAGTGTTCAAATTAGGATCCTACAGCTGGAGTCTCTCCCAATGCCAGATAAAGCAACACTGTCACATTACTTTATTAAACCCAAGCGTCTTTTCACAACTAGCAAGTTCACCCCCTGACAGACGGACAGACAGACATGTGAGAAATAATTAATTTATAACAGTCTTTGCTTCTTTTTCACTACAAATGGAATGCAGTGTCTTTCATCCCAGCTTGATGAAGGCAGGGCCAAACCAGGCACTCCACACACACACACACACACACACACACACACACACAAACCCACATACACACATGCACTCAAACGCACACACAGCCCCACCACTTCTATCTACCTCATTTAATAAGAAAACTGAGCTGAAGTCAGCAGATAATTCGGTCAGGAAAACCCCCCTTTTCCTCAGTGACCCTTCATTGCAGTCCAAGAGACAACATAGACTAACAGAAACAGCCCCTGCGATGCAGTGACCCCCCCCCCCAAAACACACTCCACCTCTCATCTCCTCTCATCCACCCACCCCTCCCCCCGCCCCTCGCTGGTCCTCTCTAACATCCACACTAGAAACAGAAACAGATGGAGACAGACTCCATTACACTAGAGACAAAACCAGATGAAGATAAACTCCATTTACACTAGAAACAGAACAGACATGCTCCATCTACACTGGAAACAGAAACAGATGGAGATAGACTCCATTACACTAGAAACAGAACTAGATGGAGATTGACTCCATGTATACTAGAAACAGAACAAGGGGGAGATAGAGTCCATCAGCACTAGGATCAGAACCAGATGGAGATAGACTCACTGACACTTGAAACAGAACAGACATGCTCAATCTACACTAGAAACAGAACCATAATGCACCATCTACACTAGAAAGAGAACCATATTGCTCCATCTACACTAGAACCAGAACCATATTGCTCCATCTACACCAGGATTGGGTCCCAAATGGCACCATCTTCTCTTTTTGACACACTACTTGACACTATAAAATAGCTTAAAACTGCACAAAGGCAGTGTACTATATAGGGAATAGGGTGAGGTTTGGGACGCAGACTAGAGAGAAGGTGGGTGACAGACATCAGCAGACACATCGTGCTGCTTCCATTTCACAGCTGTGACAGTGTGGTTAGTTGTCATGACCTCAGATCCATTCCCTCCCTGGATAATTCCAAAGGTCAGATGTCTGTCTATAAGAGCAGAGGGTTAATATAAGTTACCATGGATTGAATACATTTGAAATGAATACAGTTCAAAATTTGCAATACTTCTAGCCAAGGCACCTACCAGATCAGAATCAGAAATAATTTTATTGCCAAGTAAATTCCCAACAAACAGGGAATTTGTTCTGGTCATTGGTGCAACAACATATACAAAAGGAGTAAAAACAAAACAGAACATTGGGCTCAGCATAAAAACAGCAGACTGTGCATTAATAAATTACTAAAAACAAAATGAAAAGTATATGCAATGTGTGAGATTTTGGAGTATGGAAGACTGAAGTTGTACCAGTATGGAAGACTTCAAGCAAAGACATTTGCACTCTTTGATAAGGAAACCATTTCCTGTTCAAAGACACATGGCAGGGTTAAAAAATGTTGAACAATGTAATGAGTGAAATCTCTATTGCCTAAACATGGTTATTTTTTACCCTCACCTCCCTGACAGAGAAAAGGGAGCTTTAGGTGTTAGGGGTTGGATGAGGGGAGTGGATAGGGTTTGAAAGGGGTTGGATGAGGGGAGTGGATAGGGGTTGATAGGGGTTGATAGGGGTTGGATGAGGGGAGTGGATAGGGGTTGAAAGGGGTTGGATGAGGGGACTGGATAGGGGTTGATATGGGTTGGATGAGGGGAGTGGATAGGGTTTGATATGGGTTGGATGAGGGG
>JACXGJ010005641.1:0-38140 GCA_016801105.1 Esox niger | reverse complement strand
TTTAATGTTTTGGCTATTTAGGTTTGTTGTGAAATGATGGCTTCCAGCAGTGTCACAAAGATCTTATCTTAGCCTGCGCACTTCTGGACCGTGCAGTGTCAGTTTTATTTGCAACTCTATTATGGAAAAAACACAGATGAGATCTTCACAGACTGACTGGTAAAACACTGGGACTGGGTATGTAATGCCATGGACTGTGTATGTTAATGCCATGGACTGTGTATGTAATGCCATGGACTGTGTATGTAATACCATGGACTGTGTATGTAATACCATGGACTGTGTATGTTAATGCCATGGTCTGTGTATTTAATGCCATGGACTGTGTATGTAGTATGCCATGGACTGTGTATGTAATGCCATGGACTGTGTATGTAATGCCATGGACTGTGTATGTAATGCCATGACTGTGTATGTAATGCCATGGACTGTGTATGTTAATGCCATGTACTGTGTATGTAATGTCATGGACTGTGTATGTAATACCATGGACTGTGTATGTAATACCATGGACTGTGTATGTTAATGCCATGGACTGTGTATTTAATATCATGGACTGTGTATGTAATATCATGGACTGTGTATGTTAATGCCATGGACTGTGTATGTAATATCATGGACTGTGTATGTTAATACCATGGACTGTGCATGTTAATACCATGGACTGTGCATGTTAATGCCATGGACTGTGCATGTTAATGCCATGGACTGTGCATGTTAATGCCATGGACTGTGCATGTTAATGCCATGGACTGTGTATGTTAATGCCATGGACTGTGTATGTTTATTCTTATTTTACCAGCTAAATATGATTGAGGACACATTCTCATTTTCAGCAACCCCATGTGAGCTATTTTAATTAGAATGGTTTGGTCAAGGATTAGAATGGAGATGGGCAAACTAAGGTGAGTCCGCCAAGTCCGGCAGTGGGTTGAGGGTCCAAAAAATAATAATAAAGATTTATAATTATAAATATACAGCTCTGGAAACAATGATGAGACCGCTGTACCCTTTCTTTCCTTTCCAAAAAAGTTGAAAAGGAACTTTGCAGTGGTCTCTTAATTTATACCCTTCTGTTCCTTCCTCACACAAAACCTTCCTTTTTGACTTTTTTGGAAAGGAAAGAAAAAGGTGCACTGGTCTCTTCTTTTTTCCCAGAGCTGTATATACATATACATAGATATATATCTCAATATAATAAAAAAATTCTAAATTTCACTCTCAAATTTCTAAATCTACAATAAATGTAGGAATGTCCTCAACCTTTCCTTTCTGGCTCTTGTCCTTGCACCCCCATCACTATCATCATTATATTGCATCATTCTCAGGGAGCCTGTTATTTCTAATGATTGTAATACTGTTTTTTACCCATTCATTGTACTGAGAAAACGTTTTCAGTTGTTCATGGAAAATGCTGTAGGCCTGACAACATTGACTCTAGGGCCTTGTGTTGTTCAAATATCTTCTGTAGTGAGGCAAATCTGTATGGAAAGGGTTTCCCACTTGTTACAGATCACCAGCCTTTGACAGATTCAAAAAAGTCAAGGAGACAGATTAGGGAGGTGGGAATGCTTGAACCCCGGGAAGGTTTTAATTCCTATCTCCGGGGGGTTGGGTTAAGGAAAACACATGATGGTGTGGTATGTAGCCAATACTATGACTTTGAGTTGTTCTTAAGCAAAATGCAACACAGTATACCACAAACCCCTAAGATCCATTATTGTATTTCAAAAGAGGTAACCCAATGCAATTAGTTTAGTTGAACGTAATATCTGTTGTATACTCAATTATATTACCAGTTTCAGCCAATAAGCATTCCGGATGTGAACCTCCCAAGGTTTTCATTCTGCTTCTCCAGATCATACAGTACAATGAGCTTTTAAGTTTGCTACGGTGTAATTTTGCACCATAACGCTTGAATGTTAGGGTGGATATAAAGAAGCATGAAAAGGAAATAAATGTCCATTATGAACAAATTACTAACATCTACATTTCACCTTCAAAGTTAAGCAATGTTTTAAGAACGCATGTGGCAATTCACCATTGATTTACATAGAATTCGGCAGTACTCATTGAATATAATTCTTGTCATTTGTCTTTGGTGGTGAAAAACAACTTTTTTCAAAATGTATGTGTTATGTATGTTTGCTTAATTATATTCTATCCTGTGAAGGACAATGATAAATAAGCTATAAACTTGTAAATTGTGATACCTGCCACTTTCTGAAGAAATATTTTTTTTTGTAACATTGGGTTCTTTTACCAAAATAATTCATTGTTTTAAATCAAAACAAAAAGAGATAAAGAAAAAAAAACTGAACAATAGAATCCTACTTCCTAAATTTGTCAAATATTTATTGAGAAAACTAAATGGTATGTCCTGATTCTATTTAAATCACATTAGAATTGTAAAGAATTTGAAGTATTTATTTATTCCAGTTTTTTTCCATTATTCCTGTTAGTTAGTTGCAAATCTTGTCAAATCTTACAAATTATTTACTTATGATATACATTTGCCAAGTGAGCCTGATTTGTAGATTTGATTAAACATTTTTAAAGGTTTAAGGAATGGATAGACTCATAGTGTATTGTGGTAATCCTTTCTCCGTCTTGGATATACAGAGGTGTATGTATTTTTGTCCATCCTGCTGGTTTTGTAATGCCATTTTATTGAATTGTTAATTGAGTCAATTTGGACTGGACTTTTTGGTCCAGCACATACCACAGCTGCTCAGTCGGATAAAGATCCGATGAATAAGGAGGCCAGGGAAACACCTTGCACTGTTCACTATGTTCCTCAAACCATTCCCGAACAAAGTGTGCAGTGTGGCAGGGCGCATTATCCAGCAGAAAGAGGCCACTGCCGTCTGGGAATAAAGGGGTGTAAAATTAGCAATATCAAAGATTGCATTATTTTCATTATTTCGTTACTTTATAATAATGATATTTGTTGCTCAGCCCCATGCCCAGAGTATGAAATGCTAATAATCAGGACTCTTTTCTTGGAACAATTTTAACTCAATGTTTTGTTGGATTCAAGTTTTCATCACAAATATTCTTTTGGCTTCTAAGAATTCTCTGTCAAAGAAGTGTCCTTGGATTACACTGCTGTTTTAACAGAGCAAGTATTCAGTTAGATCATTATGGTTTTATGTCTATTCTATGTCTATAGCCACGTCCAAAATAGTCCAACATGTTACTTGTCACTTTTCAAAGAAAATGCTGTAAGCCTGACATAACATTTACTCAGTAAGCTTTAGGCTAAAACAGTTGGTCCTTATCCGCCTTCTCCCGGACATTATCTTTGGCTATGCAAGTCCTGCATTATTTTACCACATAAAAGGTAATCTGTGTAGTGAAAGTTCCTCTACTGAGTTCAAATAGACATCCCATCATGTTATAACAGATGTATCACCAAAGATGTATCACAAAAAGGAAAAAACCTATGACATTTCTCATATGCCCTGCTTAACTTATTACCTGTGATCAGCACAGTCATTGAAATTACAGACAAGGTAGGATGAGCCATTGCCATTTCCAACACCTTGTCAGGATAGAGTTGTAGGATTTAAGGAGCTTGTTTTCTATTGTTGCTTATGTATTTGGATAAATAGTTTGGATAAAGTGTAATTATGTCCACGTATATACTAACAAAATATGTCTAATTTGTTTTATACATCAAAGAAAAATATTAACATGCATCAATCGAAAGTTACAGTTATATTATTAATCATATAAACAAATCTATGGATTTCACAAGAGAGAATGATAAATGTTCTTTGAAAATAGAGTATTTCTGGGCATTTATTTCATCTCATTAATCATTGGATCAGAATTGTATATGATTTGTTTTTCCCCCCAGCATAAATACATTTAATTTAGGACTAATTTACAAAGAATTAGGTCGGTTCAGGTTGTCTCATCTGTCAAGTTAGTAATCAATCAATCAAATGTATTTTCAATCAATCAATCACATTTGTTTTATAAAGCCCCTTTTTTACATCAGCAGTGGTCACAAAGAATTCCCCTTAGTGTTTCCAAAATGTTCTAATTTTTTTTTAAATGAACTCAAACGCTCAAATAGATGTGTCTTGGTCAGCTCAATGTATATGAATTGGTTTTCACATTGGCTGTTCTATTTGAATTGTCAGCAGATAATTGATCAAATGCAAACAGTGTGAAACTGGTGATGCAAACCATGCTGGCCTACAGTCGCCTGAAGCAGGGCAAGTATAACTGTCACAGTATTAATGGGCGGGGAAGGTCCCTACAGAGGAGGTATAAATCAGTGCTGTACAGGTCGGAGATGCACCTTATCATACGCCAAGACATCACCCAGAAAAACAGCCGTCAAGCAGTCCTCCAACTTTGAGGTAAATTTGTATTTGCTGAGCATCTGCTTAAAGAGTATAGTGAAAGAGGTAGACACTATCATGGACTAATATATTGTGATCTTTGTGCTTCAGTCAAGGATGAAGTGTCTGAGTGTGTTACTGCTCTTCGCTCTCGTGGGCCTCCTACTCGCTAGCTCCCTTGGTGAAGCCAACTCTGATGAAGGTATGTTATCAATCCATCTGTCTGTTGGTTATGGCTGACTAAGGATGGGCACTGTTTGTTCATTTTATCAATCATCACTTATTTCACCAGTGCTGGTCACCTTGTTAATCCTTATGTATTTTTCCTGAACTGTTACAGACAATATTTAAAGCCATATTCACATTAGGATACTTTTCATTGAGATTAACAAGACTTGAAATTGGTGTCTGCTATGAAACAAACTAAAGTGTGACATCTACAAATAACACCCACTAGCACTGCAGTGTTAATAAATTCCCAATGTGTATTATAGTGAGCAAAAAGTGAGTAATATGAGCAGCAACATAAGAAGTATAGGTTCAGAAATCAAACAACACTTCCTGAGTTGGATATTAACAATTGACACAAATGGATTGCCTAGATTGCTTAGTAATGTAGTAAAAATATATCTACAGTATTATCAAATATAATGTTTTCATGGCAAAGCTCCTTGGTTGGTCACGGCAGGAGGCAGCTGCTTCATGAAAATGTTACCTAGCTAGTTATTAACTGAGCAACAGTAGGTAGCTAGCTAAACTTTGATGTAAAATATTGAGCTTTGTGCACTGTTTAGAAGTAAACCTAACATAAGGTAGTTAACATATCACCAAGCTCTGTCGGGACATATATTCACATTATAAATGCGAATACAGAATCTACATATGTATTTAACAATATAAAAAATGTCAACTCTTGTTTCAATGATTTGTCACTAGGAGCTGCTGGCATTTAAAAACCAGCTTCAGTGTAGTCCCACTTCTTGAGATAATATTCCGTCAAATGCACTTTTAGCCTTTGCTTAAAAAAAAATCCTGTATATTCCCTTTAGCTGTTGGGAAGCAGATAGTGAAGGAGATAAGGAAGATGGAAGCGCTGAGGGCCAAAGATGCCACTGTTGAAGACGAAGCACCTCATCGTCGTCATTATTATCGTCATTATCATGGATGTGAGTTCTTACGTTCATAAGTTTATTCATATTTGTCTTTTAAACAAAGCAGACCCCTAAATCCAAGATTTTGAACTGATGTTTATGCTTGGGATTAGATTATTAAGAGGAGTTCTATTCTGAAATTAATTATTTGTAATTAAAATGCCTTTTTTTCATAATAGGGAGAAATTAAAAATGTTGGTCATCCTACTCCTGGCTAAGAATCAAAAGCATGGGCCTTCTGTGGATCCTCTCGAGTCTGCATAGAATCAACCATTAAATAATTAAAACCTGTTTCCAAATGTGTCTTCTTTGATGTCACCACACATATAAAATCACTCAATAAATCAATGATTTACTTTGATCCTTGCTGTCATCTCTTCCAGGCAACTATAATACGGTAGCAAAGCGTTTTTTGAAAGTTATTTAGCAGACATTCTTATCTAGAGCACCGGTCCCTACAGGGGGTTGCAACAAACCCATTTGGTGCTGCAAACTCCGGCCCTCATCCAGTACGCTGTCCAGGATTTGGTCGATGCAGTCACTTTAATATCTCTTACTACCTTTTAGCAGCTGTATAATCTGAGTGGGTAACCTACTGCGGCACAGAAATGTATTCGATCCCCTTGGACTTTACCACATTTTATTCTGTTAATACATGAAATCCAAACAGATTTAATCATTTATCAATGCAAGAAAGTCCACAATGTCATAGTTAAATATAAAATCGTAAATTACTTATGAAACCGGCATTCTTTTTTTGAACAGCTACTATGCAACTGTGTATCAACGAGAATCAAATTAAATTAACTGCGTTATTCTTCTCTAGATGCAGGAGGAAGCATTTGGGCTCAGTTCTTGAAGTAGATAACAGATAGGAAGCATTTTTATAACAGAAACAATTAAGCCCAATCTCGCAATAATATAAAAGAAGAAAAAGACTCAAATAAAATAGCATCCTTTCCACTTTCCAATAGTACTGTAATGTTGTGTATCTTGTGTCTATGTTCAGTGACTCTGGTAGGCTGTCTGTGTGTAATTGTTGGAAATCCCATGAAAGGAGCAGGATCTTATCTGAATCCAAGCCCTCTGTTATCTAGTGATGTGCGAATCTTGAACCACTCGTTTAAACAAGACATGCTGTGAAAAGTGATGAAAGCTCAAGTAACCTGTCTTTAACCTAATCGAATGCTTAGCAGTTCTGAATGATATTATATACATATTATTATTTCCAGGATATTTTCTTTTTATAATTTCAGATATAGTCAGTATTTCACATATTATCACACTGATCTGAGATCCATGGTCACCATGCTTAATCAGACTCAAGATTCGATGGTCAACTACAGCCCCAACCACCATCGTCACATCCATGACCCCAACCGCAGCTACATCAATAACCTCAGTTACACCTTCAACTACATCTTTAGCCAATTTTAAAACATGTGGTGTTCCAGTGATAAGAACCTGAGTGCCTGTGGCTCTGCAGGAAACAAAGAGAAATGTTATGGTAAGATAGCACTTGTTTTTTATTGCAGGCGAAGATGTGCAATCTCCTCAACTTAAAATAAACCAAGCATGCACAGTGAATTGGATAACTTTTTTTAGTGCTGTTGTTCATCGCAGCCTACTACATTTGCCTGTGATGTTATTACCTGTAAACTGAATTATTTGGTTATTGTTGAAAAAAGTCATAAAGGATCATTTATTTACATTACTACTTTTGTGAGTCCATGGCTGACATTTTTTGAACAGAGTGCTATTAGAGTAAACAATAAGGTCACGTCAGGAGATAGAGATGGTATTAGGAGATAAAAGTAAAGATTAATTAAACGATCAGAATCTTTTGAAAGAACTGTAATGAATAATTCAGTTCACTGTAATTATTCAGAATGCCCATCCCTACTGTTATCATGTTGAACTGGAAGACTTGCGGAATTGGTACAAAACATGCACTTCCATCAATAGTATAGGTTCACTGGCTTTCCTGTTGGTATCCAGGATCTTCATAATCAAACTACATTAAATAAATAAATCTGCACATAGCAATCAATCGGCTAAGTGCAGGTCGATTTTTTAAAATGTAGTTTAATTTTGACGATCCTAATAGGATCTTGCTGGTAGTATATATACACCAATCAGCCATATCATTATGAACACCTGCCTAATATTGTGCTGGTCCCCCTTTTGCCTCCAAACAGCCCTGACTTGTCGAGGCATGGACTCCACTAGACCTCTGAATGTGTTCTGTGATATCTGGCACCGAGTTAGTAGCAGATCCTTTAGGTCTTGTAGGTTGTGAGGTGGGGCCTCCATGGATTGTATTTGTTGGTCCAGCACATCCCACAGATGCATGACTGGATTGAGATCTGGGGAATATGGAGGCCAAATCAACACCTTGAACTAGTTGTTGTGTTCCTCAAACCATTCCCAAATCATTTTTGCTTTGCGACAGGGCGCATTAGACTGTTGAGAGGCCAGCCCCACTGGGGAATACCGTTACCATGAAAGGGTGCACATGGTCTGCAACAATGTGTAGGTAGGTGGTACGTGTCAAAGTAACATCCACATGAATGGCAGGACCCAAGGTTTCCCAGCAGAACATTGCCCAAAGCATCGCACTACCTACGCCGGCTTGCCTTCTTCCCATAGTGCATCCTGGTGCCATGGGTTCTCCAGGTAAGCAATGCACACACACCCGGCCATCCACATGATGGAAAAGGAAACGTGATTCATCAGATGAGGCCACCTCTTTCCGTTGCTCTGGGGTCCAGTTCTGATGCTCACGTGCCCATTGTTGACACTTTCGATAGTGGACAGGGGTCAGCATGGGCACCCTGACTGGTTTGTGGCTACACAGACCCATACACAATAAACTGTGATGGATTGTGTTTTCTGATACATTTCTATCAATTCCAGCATTAACCTTTTCAGTAGCTCGTGTTGGATTGGTCCACATGGGCCAGCATTCGCTCCATGACCCTGTTGCCAGTTTACCGCTTTTCCTTCTTTGGACCACTTTTAGGTACTGACCACTGCAGACTGGGAACACCCCAAGGGCTGCAGTTTTGGAGATGCTCTGACCTAGTTGTCTAGCCATCACAATTTGACCGTTGTCACCCTCAGGTCCTTACGCTTGCACATTTTTCTTGCTTATAACAAATCAACTTTGAGGACAGAATGTTCACTTGTTGCCTAATATATCCCACCCACTGACAGATGCCATGATAATGAGATTATAAGTGTTATTCAATGCACCTGTCAATGGTCATAATGTTATGGCTGATAGAGCTGTATATATAACCTGAGATTTCAGTTCAAGAAAACTAAAAAGGGGAAAACTTCCAAATAGTGTTGGTTAATTTCAAAACACTAATTGGTGATGAATCCAATAAGTCAAAGTAAATTTGTAACTTTTGCGTGGAGTTCACCTTAAATAATTTATATGTTTTCTAAAAAAAATTCTCGTTCATTCCTTTCTTTACAACGGCTGATGGGCATTGTGCCCACTAGGGGAACTAGAAATTAATGCCACATTAATTTGACCCTGATTGTATAAAACCTCCAACCCTTTGCCACAACAACCTTTCCAATGCAAAATATCTCCCTGGACCACAGTGTAGTTGAAGATATGAAGAAAATATGGCACAACTGTGAATTGATCTAGAACAAGTTGTCTTTGAAAAAACTGAGTACCTGGTGAGAAAGGTACTAGTCAGGGAGGCCAACGAAAGGCCTATGGCAGCTCCAGTTACAGTCTCCCACGGCTGAACTGGGAGACACTGTACATCCAACAACAATAGCCCGGGTGCTTCACAAAAGTTTCCTTTATGGGAAAGTGGCAAAAAGAAAACAACTCACATCAAATCTCACCTAGAGTTTAGCAGAAGGCGAGTGGGATACTGAGACGAAGTGGAAGAATATACTATGATCTAATGGAGCATATTGGTCTCAACGTTAATTGCTATTTTTGGCATAAGTTTAACATCGCAGTTCACCCTTAAAACACCATCCCTACCGTGAAGCATGGGGGTGGCAGCATCATGCTATGGGGATGCATTTCTGCGTTAGAAGGGCCGGAAAAGCCTGTGAAGATAGAGGGGAACATGGATGCAGCAAAGTACAAATAAATACTGATTGTAACCCTGTTGAATTCTGCAAGTGACCTGGAACATTTGAGAACAGATTATCAGATCCATGTCCTGGGGGGGGGGGGGGGGGCATGCACCGGTGTTAAAAGCCCACACCATAATTAAATGACAAATATGCTCTAAGAATTTAGGCTATTTTGCTAAGAATAATAGTCAGAAGATGTTCTGTGCAGATGTTCAAAGATGAGACTTACCTAAATAGACTCAATACCGTAATTGCTGCCAAAGCTGCCATTCTGACATATTTAGGGCATGAAAACATATGCAATCAATTATTTTAGATTTTCTGTTTGTGATTCATTTAAAACAATTTGCAGATAAAATATTTTACTTTGGCATTATGAAAATATTTCTATTGATCAGTGGCAAAAAGTCCTATTTAAATCCCTTTAGATTTCATATTGTAACACAAAATCTGGAAAAGTCCAAGGTAGGTGTATACTTTTAAGAGCCCATGTATATCATAACATTGTAATATTTCATGAAATATCAATGGGGGCTATCATAAAGTGCCTTGCATAGCCATGACACAGCCAACTCCACTCAAAGAGAGGGGAATGTTGTGACCTGCTTAACAATTAAAAACGACTACATTAATTCTACTTTAATTATGCATATGGTAGAAAGTCTGTGTACTTCAAGAGGCTGTGTTAGTCTGTGTTCATGTGTGTCTAATAAGTGCTATACTTATATGCTTATTATTTCCAACAAATCTGAGGTCGGAAAAGGGTAATTCAATTCATCAGAAGCACCACCAGAATCAACCTATGTAAATATGTCAGGTTTCAGTGATGTTGCATCTTGGAGGCTGTTGTTACCTTTAAATCATTTATTAATGTATCACTTTTTTAACCTGGTCATTCTTGGTTCTAGAGTGATGGTTCTAGAGTGACGTGCACTCCATACATCATGCTAGAACAGAATATGTGGTAAATATCATTTTCAAATTGTGTTTTATTTTTTTTATTGATGATGAAAAACAATCAGTGTCCTGAACAAACCTCCATTGAGTATAAACAAGTCAGTTCACTCAAAATCAAAAACGGATTGTCCAAACTTTCCTGTACAAGAGAAATGCAAAATAATAAGGACCTCACACCTATAGACATTTACCATGACCAGTAAAGATATTAAATGGTTGTAATTTTCAAATGTCTTCAACTTCAAACATTGCTCTTTAATGTTTGAATATTGATATTGATAAAAAGTACACGACATACTCCAAAATGAACTCTAAAATGATTTTGGCTGTATGTTCTGGCACTGTGGAATGGAAATCATACCATGGGGTTAAAGACAGTCAGCTTTAATTCGAAGGCATTTCCCTCCATATTGGATAAACCATTTTGAAATTATATTTTGTACTAGAAGTTAGGTTTAGTACCTGGCTGGATATTGTTTGTATGCATTGATCATAACAAACTAAGAGAGGTTCTGTGTGGCAGTCATTTAGGCAAAGCCTAGAATCAAGGCTAGACATTAGCAGGTCACTTTGCATGAACCAATGATGCAAACAAACACACCTGCCTAATATGAGACAGCTGTGAAGCTAACAGTCCAAAACATTTAGCTAAAAAGTGCTCTAATTTCTAAATTGTTGGGCTGACGGTACTGCCTCATGCTACCAGGAGTGACATGGACACTAGCAAAACACAAAACATGAGAAGAATCAGTCAAGAAGTAGAAAGAGAAAGCAATTGTCGGTAGCCACCACCTGTAAAACTATTCCCTTTTTGGAGGTTGTCTTGCTGTCTCACCTGTTGTCACTATCATTTGCACCAAAACAGGTGACACTGTTTCACAACCACATATGCTTCGTAATTGGACAGATTGATATCCCTGAAGTTTAATTTACTTGGTGTTATACTGTGATGGTTACGTGTTCCCATAATTATTTTGAGCATTGTAGTTGTAAATGACTGAAGTACAATCTAAATAGGGTAAAATATGATGACAAAATGGCCAAACAAAATGTATATTAATTTGTTCTTACGTGAGTGCAGGTTGGTTCAGGGACTGTATCACTGCTGTTTCCTGTTGTAGATTTAATTAAACCCAGGAAAGTAGCTATTGCTATTTATTTAAAAGTGGTCTCTGTTGATTTTTATTTCTCAACTCCTAAATATGGATGATCAGCTGCAGTTTTTATCAATGCTGTTTTTTTGCTGTGACTGAACAGGAGGAAAGACTGAATGTAACAGGTTCAATTGGGTAACAGGGTATAACATCACCCTAACTTGAATATTTTTTGTATACATTTGAGACAGAATCTTGGCAATCTGGAAAAGTGTTGTAACTAAACAAAATAGTGTCAAGAAACTTCAATCAAAATTACCCTAACAGGTGGGCCTGAAATATAGACAAACTTGATCAGTATGTTGCTAACTAATTAGTTAAAGATCCCCTTTCAGATCTAGCTATTGATTAGGGCAATAGGATAAATGCAGAATGGAGACACCTCAGCACGCTTCAACCTATTGATTTTTAAGCACCAAAAATGGATATTGCTAACATGATAATATGGACCATTTATCTTATGCATAGCATGTATACATTACCAGTCAAATGTTTGGACACACTTACTCATTCACTTGAATAGGTAAGTTTTTCCAATCTTCTGACTTGTAGTGTATATGTAGGTAACAATTTGTACAGGACAAACAGTACATTCGGTAAGTGCTTTCAGAATATATTTTGCCTCAGTATGTTGACTTGAGTGTTGCTGTTAGGAAATAATTTGACCAGTTGAAGGCAAGACAGACAGCTCCAGTTGTATTTTATTTACCTATGGTGACAGACAGTTTTCCCTGCTTGTGACCGCCAATGCTTTCTCAATGGGAGATGCACGACGCAGACATGTCACTGTCCTATTCAGAAAACGACCATTTCACAGAATCACTGGCGTAGAAGATCTTGTTGGGTGACCTAATTTCACATATCTTTTACAGAGACGAGGTGTTTAGAAGGCTATAATGCAACCGTATGCTAAATTAGGACTGTATTCTGAGACCGTGTGCATGTAGTATTTCACCAGGAAGGCATAAAAATATATCTGCTTTACAAATAATGTTACAACTTGAGAAACCATGAAAATACGTCTGCCGAATCTATTTAAATCCAGGTCACAGATTGGCTGAAAAAGAGGAGTCAGTATTGCATATTGCCGAATAATAATTGAGATTAAGATTGGGTAAGAGAAAAAATATCCTAGATCTGTGCGCAAGGGAAACATTAGTCTGGAAACAGCTGAAAGAACCTCTAAGCTTTCTTTGACTCTTTTAGCCCAAAGGGTAGAAGGCAGATGAAGGACGGGTCAGTGACAGTCTATCTCATCAGTCTGTCATTCCCATCTTTCTTGAAGCACCCACTTAAACATTCCCATTTTAACTCCACATTACCCGCCCGCTGTCCTAATCCCATGGACCATATAACCTTATACAGCCCTTATCCCAAAGAGCACTCCATTCCCCCAGCACACTAATGTTTATCAGGGCTCTCAAGTCAAGAGAAGTGCACTTCATAGAGAATAGAGTGACATTTTGGACCTGATCGTGGATACTGGGGATTTATAATGAAGTGTATAATGAAATGTGGAAATCCACTCAGGCTTCACAGTGAAGTCCGATTAGCTCTGATACGAAGCTTTTGATGTCATGATGGGGGGATTGAAACAAATGGGAGACAGTGGAAGGTCAATGGAAGAGTACATAATGTGTCAGAATGTTACTTTTATGAAGAGGGTGAGGTCAGAAAGGGAGCACGTCTTTTGCAGAGCGGTTGAAGCAAGGGTGTTGGGGACTCCCTATGTATACCTCAGTTCAGATTTTTTTTTTTTGCGGCTGCACAAGTGTGATAACTACTTTCCGCTTCGCCCTCCATGGAGTGGGGCTTTGATTGACACATGCTAACAAGCTAAGGTGTGCCGAGAGGCACCGGTGGAATACATAAGCCAAAGAACATATCGAGGGAATACCATCTCAGCCTATTTTCTGCTTTCAAGTAATGACTAGAGAGCACACTGAGACGTGTTTTCTTTTTGGGATTTTAATGTTTGTTTTTAACATTAGAATGTGGAATTAAGAGCAAATTAACTCACCTCAACCCTGGGAGCAAGCCACTCAAAGAAAATATGAGCAAGCAGAGTGGAAAGAAAAAGCATAGAAATGAGCAGAATTTCTATGATATCAAAATGACAAAGACCAGCCATTTGAAAAGATGACAGGAAATAGGAAGGAGTCGAAATGTGACTCAGCACATAAGGCTTTTTCGATTTTTATTAGAGTGAGGCTACTTCTGCCATAAAGTAAAGAAGATGAGTCCTTGACATGAAGATAAAAAACAAACTTGAGATGATTTCTGAGGGGCCATAGATGAGTGAACATTTGCAGTGTGACAGAATTTGTGTGGGTTGAGATACTGAATTTCTAAGTGTCTGCATGCGACTATGCGGATGAGGACGTGAGACACAGACCAGGCTCTCAATGAAGTTGAATTCATACACAATAATCTAATAGGGGAGTGTAGATCTGGCAGCCATTTATGTACAGCTTTTAGAGTTCACCATGAAAATGAATTACTGGGATATTCGGCCGCTGGCTGTCAAAGTGTCACTGATGAGCCAAAATGGGTCACGTATGTGTCGACATACCGCATATCATCAAAAAAAATACAACTAGCATTAAAACTTCAATTTCATTGCTATCGGAGGCATGATGTTGTTTATAGATCACATCCAACCCAAAATCATAAGTCCCAAACTGCAACTTTAAACAACCATGACACCTTTGAGTTTCTGACTCCTCTATCGTATCTCCTGCGATATATAGTATTGGTGTTGCGAAGGTGCCATGTTTACCACAGATGAGTAATCTGGATCTTCATGTTTTGGACCCGAGGGAGTATGGGTTTAATTCCCTCGGTATCAAACTGAAGAAAAATACAGAAAAAGGGAGCGATTACCTGGAATTATCCAATAACAAACCTTTTTGCTTTCTGTTGAAAACCATTTTTGCTAGTGTGCACTAATACAATGACCCAGGTGGGATGTTCCACCAAACAGACAGCCATTTATGAAAAGCTGAAAATGCGTGTATAAGAAATAGGATTTGTTTGTGATGAAGTATGAACCACATCGACTGGCCTTGGCAGTAATTAAACGCTAACTGATAAAACGAGCTCTCCACAGATTCTAATTATCCTCATTTCAACCTCTAATTCAACCAATCTGCCAGATCTTCCTTTTCTGAGGAAGTAAATTGGGCAGTAATCACTTCAGCGCTGAGATGTTCTCAGTCTTAATTGTTAAGGGTGATTTGGTCTTTATCAGCACTTTGACTACATTCTGCTTCTAAAATGGCTCCCTATCTAGTACACTATTTTAGATGAGAACCTATGAGCTGGTCCCATAGGGTTTGATTGAATGCGGTGCGCAAAACAGGGAATAGGGTAACATTTTTAAGACGGCCTGGGCTTGTCTGTCATTGCAGAAGGATAATTTATTTCGACTGAGAAGGCTACATTTGGTAATTAATCATTTGGGCAAAATGAGTTGTCATAGTGAATAAAATTGTGAGCATGTTCAGAACAATGTCATCAACATGTGAAATGAAATGAGGTGAACTGCTGAAAAATAAATTAACTCATCTTTGCATATAAGATAATTTCCAACATATATTTAATGCAAAACTTACTATATAAAACATGCATATATTAACATTAATCATTTACATCACGATACGGTCAACATGGTGATACTTTACTGTCACAAAAGATAATTAATTTATGTCAAAAAGGATAACAAAATCCTAAACTGGAAGCTTCCCAAATGGAACTCATTCCTCTATTTTGTGAACTACAAAGTTCCTATGGTTCCTGGTGGTTGAATGCTGTGCAGTTTCGAGAAATATGGTACTATATAGGAAGAGGACCACATAAAAAATATAATAGGAGCCCTTCATTGGTTCACCAAGGTCCTTGTCATAAACCGAAAAGAATCACAAATACCACACCCCTTTTTTTGCTGTACTTCAAAAACACAATATGGAAGGTAGAATGTTGTTCAAGGCAAACAACTACTGGAACAATTTCTGGAACCACAACCGAAACAAAAGAGAAAGCATTTAAAAACATTACAAAAAACACTTCCCGAAAGGCGGATGGAAGGGACATGCCAGAATGGCTCTTTGATGTGGACTTCCTTCCCGGTTCCTCACTTCCTGTTTCTCTTCTCTCTGAACTACTGTCTCCGGATCAACTTCCTGTCTAGCGTAAATTCTCAAATTCTTCAAGTTTTTGTCTTCGTTATTTCAGCCCACATCCCAATTGGCACCCTATTTCCTACTTAGTTTACTACTGCCGACCAGAGCGCTATGGGATAGTGTACTTTAAGGAGAACAGGGTGCCATTTGGGTGCGGCCCATTACTTCACCATCCCGCGCCTCACTGTTTGGCAGAACAGGAGCAGCCTCCGGGAAATCTCTTCATTATCCATTTATTAAGCTGGTATGGGAAAGTCTGTTAGAGCCAGCAACCACTGGTATACACTTAAGTGACTATGTACATTATACAGGACATTCTTTTCCTACTTCCGGTCATTTGCGAGCCCATTCAATTTAACATTTATATTTACATCTCCATAAATGCAGAGAAACATACTTTTATAAATGCTGTGTAGTTGGAAACATATCACTTCAGATCTGCAGACACCAAACAAGGTAGGGGTTAAATTTCCCCAAAATCGCAAAGAACGTCAATATTCAGAAATATTACAACAGAAATTTCTGGAAAATCTGGGATTTATCGGCAAGTTTCTAGAATTCTACAAGCATAGTCAGAGTACTGACTACTCCTTGCCTACACTGCTCCTATCACGCCGTTCCTCTGGCGCTGGTCCCGCGGCCTCCCGTCCCGATAGTCGCCGCCATAGCGCTCGGGGTCGACGAAGCGGCCGGGACTGGCGTCACGGTACGTGCCCCTGCCCAATGTCTCGTAGCGGATTGCATGGGTGCCCGGCTTGGGCGAGGGGGGCACATCTTCACGCCTGGCGGCCCGGTTTTGGTGGGGTAAGGACGGGTACCGAGAGTCCTCTTGCGGTGCCTTGGCGGCGCGGGGCACATGCTGACGGTGAGGGGGGAACTGGCCCTCTCGGGGGTAGTAGTTGTCTTGGCCCAGGTAACCAGGTGCCGGCCTGGACAGGGTGGGGTAGTCATTTGGATCTGGCCTCCTGCGAGACACAAAGACACACGATGAAAACATATTAGATAAGACTACATAGTCACAGCAGTGAAGGGAACCGGTCACTTGGTTAGGATGTGGTCTTCCGGCTGCATACATTTGAACCTTTTAATTAACTGTGTGTGTGTGTGTGTCTGTGTGTGTGTGTGTGTGTGTGTGTGTGTGTGTGTCTGCGTGCTGGCCTGTTTCCATACTGTATTTGCAGTTACCATCCCTTCAGTCCATTTGAACTGACACAAACCCTTCTGGGTTGGCTTGATTGGACTTGCTGTTTTAGTGTTTTCAAATAAACTGTTATATGTTGTTATACAAAAGCCTCTGTTCATTTACCTTCCTTTAATGGAAACCTAGTGTGGGGATTTAGGATAGAATGGTGAAGCTGCGGGTCTCTCAACATAAGGAGACTGGCATTTCTGAAAGACTTTCAAATATTTCCAACACAGAATTCACAGATCTACCCAAAGTTGACAGTTACATACAATGGGAGGTGAACATATATATTCATGAGATATTTGCAGTGACTATATAATATACTGTACATGGACCTACAGTTGTTATAGGAACGGACAGTTCCAGCACATGTATCTGTCTAGCTGCAGGGACATGAGTAGAGTTCTGAGTGCAGTACATCGCAGCTGTTTCCTTAACCATTTGGAGGTGGAATAATGTGGTGAGCATGGTCTTGGTCTCTGTGGGAAATATAGCTGGTTGCTAAGGTGCCAGTGTACAGGGTCGCAAACTGTTCAGGTTACTAAGGGGCCAGAGAACAGGGTCACAAACTGTTCAGGTTACTAAGGGGCCAGAGAACAGGGTCACAAACTGTTCAGGTTACTAAGGGGCCAGTGTACAGGGTCACAACTTGTTCAGGTTGCTAAGGGCCCAGTGTACAGGGTCACAACTTGTTCAGGTTGCTAAGGGCCCAGAGAACAGGGTCACAAACTGTACAGGTTACTAAGGGGCCAGAGAACAGGGTCACAAACTGTACAGGGGAGGAATTTTTCTCTCATGATCAGACTGGCATTGCTCGCCAGCCGGAGAATTTGTTTGGGACAGCGGGTGAGAAGGGTGTGATTTTGAGTGCTTGTGTGTGTGTGTGTGTGTGTGTGTGTGTGTGTAACACAGGAGAAGGGGAAACAAGCAGACTACAGCCAGCTGTGTGTCTCAGATTCCCTCCAGGGGACTGCGGGGTGATTAGGGGGCTAAGCTCCCAGGGTGAGGAGACATGCAGGCCTGCTTGGAGGCAGGACGGATTGCCTTTCACGCCCCCCCATCCGCATACTCCCCTGGCTTGACGGGCCAGGACTCCTGCCGAAAAACCACGTCCTCGGTCATTGGTCGGATGAAGCGGACAGCGCGGGGCACACGGGTTGGGTCACTTCCCTGTCCTGTGTGCCGGCGATGCCGACGCGCTGCTTATTGCCAACCAACACACCTCTCCTCCTTGCGCTCGGTGAAGCAATGCAGTGATTTCTGGCCAGAGAGATCACGTTTCCCATTCAAAGTACATGCATAATAGCTCATCTTCAGCTGTCTCTCCAAACACACAAGTCCACAGACTTCCCCATGGAAGCGTTACAACAACTCCCAACCCGGCAGTTATAATCCACTCTGCATCCACTTCTAAAGCACAATCAAATATCCACTTATCTGTACCCATCTAGTTGTCAAATCCGCCATCCAGCCGTCTCCGGATGGAAGGATGAATAGATGGGCTGCTGTGATAGGGGGATTTGGCCTGTGGAAGCTAATGGGAGATGTTTAGGCTAGTGGAGGGGTGGAGGGGCCCTTTTTGGGTGGCCTGGAGGCTCGGTGGAGGCTCAGGTGCTCCCCCCTCCCTCCACACCCCCAGCTGGCCTCGCCGCTAAACTCTACTAAACCTCTGGGCTTAATCTTCCCCTCCTTCACTTTTGCATGGGCCTTGTTTTCCTTATTCTCATTATCAGGTCCGTGGCTAATGCAGTAAAAGGTGGGTATGATTCATGGCGGGGCAGGGCCCACTGATCCAAATAACACTAATGTCCTTTGTAAGTGAGGGGACCCAGGACAATGGGCCCGCTCCTTATCTCACAGCTTTTCTGGGCCATTAGCGATATCACAGGGACCTCTGTGAGCCTTGTCCGGGGCTAAACGCCAAAGGACCAACATCTCGTCAGTGCTTGGGTGGTAGAGGTGACAGAAACCATATGCTGTTGATATCTGGAAGTCTAGCCTACTGCTCCATTTCATCCGTTGTACTACCAGATTTTCCAAGGGCTGCTCAAACACACACACACACACACACACACACACACACGAGGATCTCATTATGATCGCACAGTCAACAGGTGCATGGCCGGACACACTGCTTTCAGAGCTCTAGTCTCATGAACACTAGGAGAGAGTGATAGAAGGCACAGAGAGAACATTCCAAGTCCAACCGACAGTGCATAAACATTAGGAATGTATGCAGCTGCGGATGATGGAAGATGTCGGTTCGTGCGTGCATGTGTTCAATCTATGGCGCTCTACGGAAATATTGAGAGACACAGAATAAGTCTTTCTTTAAGTCAATTGATTAATAAGAAGTTAGAATGATTCTAAGCGTTGTTTAAAGGGATTCGTGTAGACATTTGTTGCACTATTTACAGGTTTTAATATTTTAAAACACTAATATATCCCCACATTTCAGGGCACCAGACATTAATGGAGCCTGGTTCCTCTAGGTTTCTTCCTAAAGTTTTACCTAGCCACTGAAGTTCAACACAACTGTTGTTTGCTCCCTGGGGTTTAAGGCCGGGTGTTTTGTAAAAGCACTTTGTGACAACTGCTGATGTAAAAAGGTCTTTATAAAATACATTTGCTGGATTGATAGATTAATATCATGTCTAAATTATGTTCCATCTGAAAACCCACTGACCCCCACCAGATGCTGGTGAAGCTCTGCCGGGCCTATACTGGAGCCCCATTCAATGGTTTGTTTTTGTTCACTCCGACATAATCAGGATTTCAATGTGGAGATGAACTTTTTCAGTCCAAAATGTTCCACGTTTTGGTCCTGGGATGCTCTCCAGGTGCTAAGGCAATAGTTTAGGGTCATTGTGTGGCTGCAGCTTGACCGGTGAAGTCTTCTGCAGATTGTAGTGGTTGACACATCCATGCCTATATCCTGGAAAGCATTGCAGTTCTGGTGAACAGGCTATACTTTGTCAATCAACCGCAGTATGGGTCGGTCTTCCAACCAGGTCGTTTTTGCGAGTTCACCGGTTCTTTCCTTAGATTTGTTTTTACAAATATGTACACAAACACCGTCGAATGACAGCTGAGACCCTGGGCGTTAAACTCCTAGTAATGTGGGTATTTCTGATCTTGGCAGCGTGTGTACACAGAATCCCAACTTGGTGGAATGTCCCTGCATGCATGTACAGCATGTCTATGCTTCTCTTGATGGCGTTGAGGGGGTGGTGCTAGGGTATCTGGGCTCCAGTGTATGCAATCTGACCCGATGGAGGTGGTGTGATCCTGCCTGGTGCTAACTGCGCGTAACGAATCCCACCCCGGCCACCTGACTTCACTATGTGTCCGTGCCCTCCGGGGGCACCCAATTCCCTACATCATACATGACTTTGGGTCAGACAGAGCCCTCTGTAGGGAGTAGGCCCTTATTTGGGGCGGGGGCTTGGCCACACAAACAGACGCTCCTATCTGGCCGGGATGTAGGAAGCCGGTGTGTAATGACATTCGCGAATAGTTTCCGTCTTGCAGAGGGGAGGAATTCAGTCTTGGTGAGTGAGAGGGGACTATCTGCACCTGCCCAAGGAAATGGAAAGAAATTAGGCCTCATGTTTTCTATCTGACCCGCGATACCCTCATCGGCTGGAGGGAACACAGCTGGCAGCTAGCTACCATAGAGGCCCTTGAAAGGGGGGGCATTTCTCTATCCATAACAGTAACTGACAATCTGCATGCCTGTGTGTGTGTGTGTGTGAGTGAGGGTGTGTGTGTGAGTGTGTGAGAGAGTGAGATTACTTTCATTTTTTCTGTGGAGTATAAAAAATAGAGAAGATAGCGCATATACATGGACGCACGCACGCCATGACCGGCGGGTGTTATCAACCAGGCTCGTGGAGGCGCACCAGCGGACACAGGCAGCAGGCTGAATGCTGGAGACAGGGGCCAGAACAAACTTGCTTCACACTGAAGGAAAACCATTAGCCTTCTGGAGAGAGGTTAGCCGTGTTAATCAAACCAGCCTAGATAAACACTGAGGACGGGGTTCTCTCGTAGAAACACATGCAGGACAGCACCCTGACAAAAATAACCCCATGTTTGACATCACTCCGTCTACTCCGTGAAGACGGGGTGCACACACGGCATCAAGAACACTTTGTGGCAGGGTATCCGTAAAGACGGGGACTTTACACGGGAGTTTTACCCAGTGAAATAAGACAAGCTGGAATCAACAACTCTACCACATATCCTGGTATCCAGATCCAACTGACCGTCGGTGAAGGAAATGGAACATTGTAAAAGTAATTTCACTGGATCTTTATGTCCCCTTCGCCACTCTATTACGTAAGTTGTCTGCGGTCAGCGCGGAAGGCCTTAGCGTTTTCGCCCTGCCCTGTTCTCTCTCTCCTCAGTGTGTTTATTCTTTGTTTTATTTATGAAGTCATAATTTAATTTTCCACCAAAGCCTGCGCGTCCCTCAGCCACTGTGGGAAAGTGAAAGTGAGAGAGAAAACTAAATAAAGAGGATTGAAAGAGGGAGACAGAAAACTAAATCAAGAGGACAGGAAGAGGGAGAGAGAAAGGGGGAAGCAGAGTCGGACAAAAATTGACAGAAATGAAAAAGAGACTGAAATGGAGAAAGTAAGAGAAAGATAGCAAGAGAGACAGGGACACTGAAAGCCAGGCAGCCGACCGACATGCTCCATCCACCCAGAAGAAAGCCTAACGGCAAAATGAGTTGAATTTCCAAAACACTGATTTCGTTACTGACCCTCAGTTTCATCGTAAACCGGGTTAGTGGCCTGGATTTACTCAGCAGCGAAATGGCAAAGCGCTGCAATAAAAACGGAGTAATGACGTCTCAGCGAAAGGTCAAACCACTTCTTACCAGGTTCTGCCCAGATCTGGGGAAAAGATCAGGACCCGAATAGCCGCGGCTCTCTCCCGCTCCGCGTGGGTGTGGTCTGTGATCGTACGCCACCCCGCACTCTGAGGAGACCAAATGTGCTTTGGTGCCGGGGAGCATCTGGAAAGGAGGGAGACGAAAGTCTCCTGTTTCCGAGGAAACCCGGAACGTTAGCCTGCCACAGACGTCAAAGAATTGAAATGATCGTAATCTGAATGAGGAGGACGGCATGAGATGGGGGTGGTTCCAGGATTCATGTGTTGTTCAATCACTTGCTCAAAAGGGAGAAAATGTACATGCCAATCTGCACACACATGCCTGTTGACAGTGTCGTCAAACTGAAGACCGGTCAGTGTTGTGTAAAATAACACACGCATGCGCTCTTACGTGCGAACCACCAGCCACCAGCTGCACATTAATCACACCTTCATCAGCCTGGTGGCCACCGTTACCTTGCCAACCCTGCCCCGCGCACAACCCTGGCTCGGACGCCTAATCCCATCACCTGCGGGAGCCGGTTCACGGAGCGTTCTGATTGGATAATCAGGGCTGAGCCGTGGAGCCGGTGATCAGTAATGATCTTAATGTGCTCCGCATGTGGCCGAGTGTGTGTGTTCGTCATTATACCTCCCTCTCTTCGCCAAAAGCCCAGACCAAAGACCAGCTGATTCCTCCTAGAGGTGGGGCAGCCCCCCATGGCCCTGACCCCACTCCACAGCCCCAGCCATTGTCTGCTACTTGCCTTTCTCACAAAAGACATGCCAAGTGTGCTCCGATTCAGCACAGCCACATGGCTGAGACACACTTATTTAAGAGGAAATGGCTTTCAATGAGTTTGGGCCCCGGGAGGGATCTCGCGCAAAGTTCAGCTTCTCTCTGTCACGCTCCCTCTTTCCCTTGTCTTCTTTCCCCCCCCCGTCAAATTCCAGGAATACATTTGGGTTCCCCCGTCTCGCTGTGGATGCTTCAGGGAGACGTGGGGTTTCTGAGGTACGGGGTTCCTGTTTCGTCCCCGAGTGAACATCAAAAACAAGGGAGCAAACATACGAGTTTTGGAATGAATAATTCTGAGGTGGTGCGTGCGGGACTTTCTTCTCTTTGTTTTGGCACCGAAGACGTGCTGTTAGCCATCAGCGGTTTACTGCCCTGTCACTACGTGAAAGTGGAGCAAAGGCTTACGGGACTTGTCGCCTCAAACTAAATTCGGAAGAGGTGTAAAGCGACAGCTCTGACATTTCCCTCTTGACAGTTCACTTAACCGTATGTCTAAAATTTGCACACATTTTTACCAATTAACAAAAAAAGGAGAAAAAAAATCATCCCCTTTGTAAGTTCGAAAGTCAATTCTGGATAAAATCATATAATAAGTTGCATGGACTCACTGTGTGGAATAAAGCAATTTGCATTTCTTTTCAAATGACTAACCACCCTGTTTTGACTATACAATAATGACCTAAATGACTGACTGGGAACATTTGTGATGCTAATTCAAAGGTTCTGATGATCAGCAGGTCAAAAACACCTCAGTTGGCCTTTCATTACAGAGCATGCTAACAGAGTGGTTACAGAGGGTGCAAAAGTCACACCCTCCAGAGAAAATGTAAATGTCAGTTGGCTTAGAGTCCATCATTAAAGAAGTCGAGACCACAACAAAGCAACCAGTTGGACAGCAACGGCATGGGTCAGTGAGGAGTATCGAGACGAGGAACATGAACAGTTAGAACAAGTCAGTGTATGTAAATGACGTGAAATAGAGACTAGTGTTAGTGTAGCGCGACCTCAGGCGTGGCTGGTATAACTGGGCGGGCTAACGTGGCTAACAGCCTGTGACGCGGCTCCAGTTAGTGTATGCCCTGTTTGAGTTAAGTATCTCTCCCCGGTGTCTGTCATATCAGCCAGGAGCAATGACCCGTGAAGCGACTGTCCCACCCCACTCCGCACTGTTCCCTGGATCTTTCCCAGGGCCCAACCTACTCCACCTATCTACCAGGTGTTGATCTCCTCGGACGTGTGAGTGTTTTGCTTTGGAAGGGGGTTTTAACACTGTGTGTGTGGGTGGGTGGGAGTGTGTGTGTGTGTGTGTGTCTGTGAGGGGAACAGGGGAAAGCGGGCGGGACTGGAGTGCAGGCTGTCTGCCTGTGACTAAATGAAGCGTGTTTGTATCAATGATTTGACAAGAGGATTTGGACGTAAGGTATAGCATTACATATCAACTGTTCATTCAACAACGTCATGTTTCCAAAGAAGCAGTTGGTTGAAACACGTTGTAGGCGATGGTTAATAAAAGCTGCATACCATTGGAATTCAAAATAGATACTGACCATGACTCAAAATAAGTCATTACTTTTCAGAGAAATCACTTCTAGTCTTAGAATTGGTTTGCAATTGTGCGAGTTTGCAACAGAATGGCGTTAAAGTTGCCTCCGACATTTAAATAATTGTTTCAATTTTGGTAAAGGATATTAAAAATACATCAGTGTTAATATCACTGCAATTCCTCTTAATGCAAAATGATCTGATAGGTCACACGTGCAGCTAGTGTGAATCGGTTTTGTAGACGTGCCAGATGATAGGATAAATTCTAGACCGTGGACATCCCCATGGCTGTCAACAGTGCCTGGCTGCCTGCCCAATAGTCATGGCAACTCCCAACGAATCAAATGAACAAACAGTCGGTTTGAACAATACAGCCAGTTGAATTGCTGAGCAACACTACATATGTCAGGACCATTGTGGAATGATCAAATAGCATGAATACAACCACCAAAGGACCTGTTTAAAATGTGTCACTTGTTTCTATATAATCATGGTAACCTGTTGTAGGAAATCAACTGTACGCTTAATGTTGTGGTAAACAGCTGTTTGTACACACGTTTTGAACTACGGCCCATACACAATACCCTCTTAACCGCAACTACAGCAGAGCCGGGATGAACGAAGTACCATACCACGACCTCTTGTGTCTAACTGCTTCAATATAATAATCCAGCAGTATAATTCATACCGTAAATAATTCGCTTATCTAAAGCGACTTATAGTATCGTGCGCATGTTTTCCCATGCGTGGCCTTGGTTGGAATGAAACCTGTGACGTCGGGGTTCAAAGCGCCGTGCTCTGCGCCGACAGGGCCGCACAGGGACTGCTTCGTGCTCGTGCATATTCGAGGGAGCCCTCTGGGATCCGTCCCCCGTCTCTCAAGCCCCACCCCCGGTCTCCCAGGAGCTGATCAGGACTACTCCTGGGATAAGGAGGCGTGCCCAAGGCAAACACTAGATTTAATTATAAGCTCTAAAGAGGATTAGTCTCTCTGCGTGCGTGTGTGTGTGAGTGTGTGTGATGGGGGAGACTCGTATTGACGGCTGGTTTAAAACAGGACAAATCCATGGCACGCCCGCACGCACGCACGACTACCTGGAGTGGGCTGGATACTGTCGATCCACATCCTCGTAGCGGGGTGCTGGGCGGTTGTCAGCTCCCTTCACGACCATCTGTAGAAGAGAAACAATGGGTTTAATGGTATTATGATGACCTGCCTGCCTGCCTGCCTGCCTGCCTGCCTGCCTGCCTGCCTGTCTGCCTGCCTGCCTGCCTGCCTGCCTCACCGGATTTGTCTGCAGAGGGCTAAGCCAGAGGGGTCCTATTCGGGTTAGGAAACCCTGAGTCTCGTCAGGGGTTGCCTTCAAAATGTGCTGTCCTCATATGGACACATTGATGGTGGTTTACTCTGGTTCAGGGGGAGCCGTAACGTTCCTGAGGTTTCAGGGGGACACATACAATTAAAGCAAATCAGGACTGCCTTTACACGGGCCACTAAGTGTGCACGCAAACAGGAAGTGCCAGATTAACCCCGCACATGATACTGGGTGGGGGAGAGAGAGAGCTCTTTATCTCCACGACCCCCTGCTCACACAAACAAACAGTTTCAATTAGAGTTAATCCGCACGCTCAGAGCTCAGAGGCAGGAGCACGCACATGCTCACTTCCATACGCAGAGTGCCTCCCTCGCAACGCACTCCCCCTGTACACAAACGCACGTGCCCAACAACCAGCTCCGACCACGTTAAGTTTGACCAAAATCTTCCCGGGACCTGCTTGGCCAGGAAATATACGGAAACGCTTTGGTCTCAAGCTGGAACGAAGAGTAAGAAAAAACAGGAACATAAATGACATTACGCCTGGAGGTAGGCCATTTGGGTATTGAGAATATTGAGCCGCTCCATCTTTGTGTGAAGGTTAAAGGCATTATGCAAAGAGGTGCGGGGGTAATGGGAGTCGCTGTGTGCCATTTCTCTCGCAGGCCACGCTCCAAGTGGCGACCTACTTCCCTACTTAGCATGCTAGCTCGGACCAGAGCCCCCGTATGCCGCTCCGATTGGGCACTTCGTAAAGAGTGGCGCTCGGTATCAGGTTAGGGGACCTGTTGGGACACGGAGATGGAGAAGCCGCAGCTGGGCCGCAGGTTAGAGTCGCTCCGTTGCATGTTAAGTCGGGTTCTATGTTTCTTTGGGGAAGAGTTTGGAGGGGTGGGAGGGAAAGGGGGAGAGGATAAATGAAAGTGGAGGAGAGGAAGAGAGGAGACACTTAATAATGGGGAAAGAAACAGAGGGAAGGAAAAATTTAGTACCTGATAGAATTAGTACTACATTCTCACTGAACTCTGCAGGAACAATGAGTTGGATTGGGTGAATGCATTACTTTGCTGGTGTGCTACAAGAGGACTATTGAGTAAAACTACAAACGGTGTACTTCATGATGTAGTTATTTAGCATGTTACTGTGAATCTATGAATAGATAACAGTTCATATGTGTGTACATTTGTGTCCATGACTCCTCTGGGCACCTACATGGACTCTGAATGACCCCTAAACCTCATACAAACACACACACACCTTGCTCACAACTGCAATTGGTAGAGTACAAACCTCAGTTGAGCGAGTCACACGCGCAAGCAGATCTCGGTCATAGCAGTTCCACCCCACAACTACTGACAGACACAGAAAAGGTTTAAATAAAATGCCGTTCCCTACTGTCACATGTTTGTGGTTGCGGATCAGCGAAGCGGTGCTAATGTGTTCTACAGGCAGGGTAGCTTTCTTTGGACTGACCAGCACCTGAGGCCAGAAGCCCGGGGGGCACAGTGGGCCACCGGGGTCTCTCGTGCAGTGAGTGCCATGTGGCCGTGCTCTGAAGGCCCCACAGGGATCCCATTACTCGACGGACGACACGAACCACGTGCAACATTAAATCCGACGGAGTGTGCAGCTTTTCAAATCGGACCGCCAGCAACCGTTAAAAAATGATATTCTGCTACAGGAAAAGACAAAGGTCATTCGAGAACCACACAGTGTGAACTTTTGAGGAACAGAACTCGGAAAGTCTCCCTGTCACTGGTTTTGTATGAGCACCGCCAGAAAACAGACAGAAATCGAGCAGCTGAATACCGCTGTTGCATTAGTCAAACATAGCATGCTAAAACGTCAATCCCAACTAAATATGTCAGTCACATGTGTAGAATGTGCCTCAAATTGAGGTCTTAGTATTTTGACATAAAGAAATAGAAATCATGTCATGGTACAACTTAGGAACTGGAGGAAATAAATGCATCTTCCAGGCTTTTCATTTTGTCTGACTCCTTTTCCGAAGAGAGTAATTGCTTGGGTTCTCTCTGCCATCCATCCATCCATCCATCCCTGACGCTAATTAGCCGTGGATCTGGGTGAAGGATGGCAGCTTGGCAAATGGCACTTAACCCCACAAACCGCCACCAGACGCGGCCGCCTGCAGTCGGCTGGCACAAGTCAGAGGTGGGCGAGATCCTTCCGATATCTCCGTAATGAGATTCCATTGATTTCTGCTCGGGAAACAAACTGAGGGAAAGTTTTCAAACAAGGAAGGGGGGGATTCACAAAGGGACTAAAGACTCAAACTCTTTTACTTTTATTAAACTGTGCCTCGAAAACTCAACTGTCTTGCTACTGTTTTGCAAGGAATCCTCTTACAAGAGGCTGAAACCTTTTCAAAACGCAAAAAAAAAGTCAAACCGTTTTATTGCTATCAAACTTCTGTGAGAACCAGCTCTGTGCTCACCCTGCCTCAAGGATTCACAACAACCTCAAAAAGTGTTGTGAGAAAGCAGCTGCGTCATAGTAAAAAACACTAATGCACAGGTTTTTGAGACAAACATAAAACGGCTCAGTCTGTCTCCAATGAAGCCACCCTCCGTGGAGCTCTTGCCTATCTTAGGCCAATCTGGCGCTGTGGATCGTGTGGTGTTGGCTTGTTCGACACTCCGCTGCTACGACCATGCATCCCTGCCCCCCCACGTCTCCTAAACACTGCGACAGCTCGTTATCGGTTTGCAGCAGATGGTTAGAGTGGCTGATTTGGTCACCGCCATGCAACATGCTGGGTTTCCTTCCGTGCAGAGTGGCCCTGAGAGCTAGCGGAGTTGTGCACAGCTATAGCACACACTGCCTGTAATTATTACTGTCTCAATGCGTTTAAAGACTTTGGTCTGGGATTAGGGGTGCAGGGGTGGTGTGAGGTTCAGGCAAGCACCCGGCATGAGTTTTCCGCCATTTACATCTTGATTGCAGCCCTTAGGAAATGTCCAAGAGGCCCTCTGACTGATTTCCTCCACAGGGGTGGCCCAAAATAACATCTATCAGGGCTCAGTGCTTTAGTTTTACCCTGTTCTAACATGGCTGGTCTGGTTTGGATGCCGATCTTCAAGGTCCAAACAAGTGACCGATTAGTTGAACCAGATGTGCTAGATGAGCGTTGGAACAAAAACCTGTAGAAGCAGTTCATCTCCAGGAGGTGTGTTTGGGCAACCTTGTGGGTTTGAGATGTGTTCACTTCACATCACACTCATGTTCCAGGCCACAACTTTGATCTGCCTCGTGTGGCTCTGTTAGTAGAGCAAGGGAAGGATTCTGGGTTTGATTTCCACGGGAGACCAGCACAAAAAATATTAACGTTTTATACCTCGTATTATGCTGATCAGATAAATAAGGCGCGAGGAAAATCAGAAGGGTCCTGCTGCAATGATTTTGTCAGTAAGAAAAGAGGCATATCCCGCTTGTCTGGCTCCAGGTGAGTCAGACCATTACATCTCCTGGCTGTTTAAAATGATTTGGTGCCTTTGCACACAGCTTTTCGGTGTTCGCAGAAGAAAGATTTCACCTTTAGTCCAGACTCACAGACAGAGGCTTTCCGGTACTATGAGCATTGCTGTATTCTGTCAAGTCATGGCGGCATCCAGACCCAGGAAGCCTGTCAACATGAAAGATGGAAAAAGATGATGACCTCAACGAAAACACGCAAAAACTGAGGGAAAGGTGACGAGCTGACAAGTTCCGACCCACGGGGGGGGTGGGGGTTGGGTATCCGATTGCAGTTTAAACTGCAAACAGATCACACTCTCTCCTGTAGGTCAAAGACAAGCCTCTCAGCCGCGGGGATGAAGAGGCCCAAATCAGTCCCTAGCTGCCTTAGCCAGAGATAAAAATCCTGGTTGTGGCTGCGCTTGTGGAATGTCTAATGAACAGTTGATAAAACAAAGAGAAGTGCTTTGAGTCTGGGGATGAGGTGCTGGGGGAATGCGAACGAGGGGGGGTTCCGTGTTCTGAATGAGTCATCGTGACTTTGAAAAGATCGGTGGGAAACAGACAACTGACGTGGCGCGTTAAAAAAAACGTCTGTGTGTGCGCCGTGTGTTACGTGTAGGGTTTGGCAAACACGCCAATCAAAGAAACATCAGAGAGGACCGGGGGGGGGCGACGGTGGAAAGCTACTTCAAATACGACAGGAGGTAAGCCAGCTCAGCCCCAGAGGAGAGTCAGACCAAAGGGCTTCTGAGCATAGATGACGTTTCTAGTAGATGTTTGCCATTACAGGTAACGTTGTCCCTAAGGCCAGTTTGTCAAGGAACTCTCTCTATGGTTATGGCTAAAGACGGGAGGAAGGAACACAGATCCTTGGTCTGTGAATCACCATTTGTAGAAACTTCTCATCTGCTCTCTATCCTCGGTCTTTGTCCTTTCTCTTCTTCTCTTTATGTCTCCTTCCGTCGTGTATCAGGGTGTGACCCCATTCATGTGAACCCATTTGAACCTGTTAATTGTGCAGCCTCAGTTGGGCCTCATCTAAAGAGAACCCATACACACGTACAGACCGAAGAAATTGGCGGTCGAGCTTAGTGCTCTCCAGGGGATAAGCCTAGCCCCAGGACTCAGCCTGGGCGATCAACACTTACACACAGGGAAATCATCCAAACAGAGTCTCCATGAGCTACACAAACACACAGTCAATTTCAGATCTTGTTTGACTTGTACTTCAACATTTGCATTTTAACATTCGGCTGAGACAAGCATTTTGCAAGTGACTCATAAAAATTTTCAAAGAGAGACGCACGCACACACGCACGAACGCACGCACGCACACGTGACTTTGGTTGCAGGAGCAAAGGCCACTGCCCCTCCTTCTGCAGTTCCAGACTATATTTACTGGGATTAAAGGCTACCGTTTGTCCCTGCTACTTTTGATATGGGCTTGCTTCACAATTACATTGTGGCTTATGTAATTATAAAACGGGACCGTCAGAAGATTGTCCTGGCGTCTGACTCCAGGAATAACTGACTGAATGGCGTACTAAGGAACAATGGGCACCGCCAGCTCCGTTAAAGTGTAATAAGAAACTAGAGTCAACATTGTTTCAAACACTCAAATGCAACCAAACACTTTGAAGTCATTCAAATACGTTTTGTATTTGCTTCAACCGGGCCAGAGAGAGAAACATTTGTACCATTTGAGATACCCCACTCCTCTCTTCCTCCCCTCTAATCCGTCCAGTGGGTCAGAAACTGAACTCCTACAGGTGCAGTGCCTGTTCTCCAAACCCCACATCCAGCATGGGCAAATGCTAGCCTGATTACCACTAACATTATGCTAACAGTTTAGCGAGCTCCCTCAGCGAACCACCCCCACACATGCTATTATCTTCTCTAGCAACACCTGCCTTTTCACCTCACCCTCATTCCTTCTACTCTCTCTCCTTCCCTCTCATGTTAAATCTCTGCACTCTCTCTCCATCCTTGTCTCTCACTCTTCAAAGCAGACACTCCTTTTACTTCCTCCTCCTATCAAAACCTCCTCCCACCTATCAAGGCAGACTCTTTTCACTTTCCCCATAAGCTCTTTCTTCAGTCTCCAAAGCAGTCCGTCCCTTTACCCCCATCTCTCCATGCTTCCCGTCACTCCACCGACATCTAGTACTGCACCTGTCCTCTTCCCACCCTTCATAGTGTACCTCCATGGAAGCCACCCACTGTGCTAAAGTATGGCAACCCCACCCCAACAGACAGCACACATAGCTGGAGCAGCGGCATCAGCTTATCCGTTTAGCCCTTTGTGCTCACTGAACTGGGGGCCGTTGGGGCCAAAACAAGACAGATCTCTGGTCAAAGTGGACGACCCTCCAGGTCCCACAAAACAAGACGGATATCTGGTCAGCGGGAGACGGTAAACGCGGCGGAGGACACTTCTGTGTAGTAATAACCCCTGCCGCGCAAACGTATTGTTGGCCTTAAGCGAAGGGGCCCGTGCTCGATTCATTGTGTGAATTGACAGCGCTGGGTCGGAAACAAAAGCGGTGAACGGCGGCCTTGCGTATTTCCCTTGTGTAAAGGGAATGTCATGTTGAAACAACGTGGGCGCGCACACACATACACCCCTTTATAGTTACGCCTGTGCACCTGCACAGCACTAGTAGGTCCTCACGCCCACCCCCCCCGGGCTTCCCACAATGCTCCTGGGCGTCGAGCGGACCATCACCGTCATCATGCGAGAGGCACGCCGGCCATCCATCACCGGGACGGCGGTGGTTTTTGTTTACTTAATGATGTGTAGGGCACGTTTATGAAGCGACGCCTCCGCCGCCACAGCTCGCGTCGTCCGCCCCGGGAGCTGTCATTAAAACATCATCAACGTGATGGATGTCCGCCCGGCAACATTAGAGGAAAATAAACCCGGCTGCCTAGCTGACGGGTCATATCTTTGGCGGAGTGTGTGTGCATTTGGGGGTTGTGTGTGTGTGTGTGTGACAGTGTGCGTTCACGTGACACTGTTTGATGGAGCAAGGATGTACGTCCATTTGCGTGACAGAGTAGATGCGTATTCGATAGAGCGTGCGTGTGCTCGCCTGTGACCCGCGTGTTCATTAAAGTCCCGCCGACACACGCTTGCAACGTACCAACAGCCCCAGCGTGTGTGTGTGTGTGTGTGTGTGTGTGTGTGTGTGTGTGTGTGTGTGAGTGTGATAGAGAGATTTCCAGGCTAATGAGTTAAAGATAAGGTGTTTATTATATTCGTCCTGCGCTATCGGCTACAGCTACGCCAACGCCCTTCCTGATATCTGAGTCAATGCCACTAGCTGCAATCGCACTTCTTCATTCCTTCCCTTACCTCTATTCAGTGCGTCAAGGATGTTGGCAATCTGAATGGAGACAATTATTTATTTCCTATATTACGGGCATTTTGACGGCTGTATTTGACACTGACAGTGGAGGAAGATTTTTTGTGGATGAAAGAGCAGTGGGCCAGATTCAAATCCATCCTTTTTTGGCCTTAGCCATGTGTATGTGGTACTCCAAAATGGCCGCCAGTGGCATGTGGCTCATAGCATAGGAGACATCCCTGCCAGTCACTGTGCACGCTCAAAGGCCAGATGCGTTTAAAAATACCTCGAGCTGGCCAGTCTGTATGGGGCGACATGACATCGTACACACCATAATTAGGCCTGAACTGGGCAGAAACCCTGGCTCTCCAGTGGCTCCCGACTCCCCACATTATGAACTGCTTCAGACCAGAGTCTCATGGTGCCAGTCAGGACGCCGCCCCTCTGAGAGACAGGCCGTGGGGGTGTGTAGTAAGACTAATGTGTTAGAGGGGGTGAAGTAAGACCCAAAAAACAAAGGACAGGGAGGAAGAAAGTGGGAGAGAATGAAGGAGAAAATGAAATGGAGAGACAAATACAAAAAAATGAATAGCAACAGACAGGATAGAGTGAGAGGAGTCCAGATATAATAAGAAAAGGGTTACAAACACACACACGCACTATGTGATTTAATATTTGATGATCATAAAGAATCAAAGTGTAACTTAAGGGTTTGAATCTGAAAGTAAGTGCTAGTTTTTTTAATGTACAGGGTATTGCTCATTGTAAACATGGCAAACTTGAAAAATTGGTACAAGTGCTCAATGTGTTTTTTCCAAAATTATTACAGTAAATTCACATAACAGAAGTCGCAAATCACTGTTATTTTTTTGATTGGGTAGCAGTGAAATATTTAATTGTCATTAAGCTGGACACATCATTTCTTCAAATTTGAAATCAACATAAATTTTCACTGGGAGGAATACAAAAGTATAACATATGCATATGCATGTATATTATAATATGGCTTTTTTGTATTATATACCAAATTTATTCAACAGAATCATAGTCAAAAATAAGTTACACCTGTTTCTGTTTATAAATTAAAACATACTTGCAATATCTCCACAGAACCCAGGATTTTGCAGACAGCAGCTAGTATAAATAGGTTACCAAAGTAAATACTAAAATAAAAATAAACAGTTTTGTCACAGCAATAGTATATGCTCGGATGTACCACGACTTTCAGACAATCAGCATTCACGTCTCAAACCGTCCAGATTACAAAGTTTGATACATGTATGGAATGTTGTTTCAGTGAAGTAGCATGCAGGCTAAACTATAAAGTTCATAACTGAAGTCAGAAAAAGAGGTCAAAAACAAATAACACAAAGCTCTGTAAGCAGCATTATATTCACGCGAACAAACCACAATATTTCTGTGCACCAAACAGGGGGGCACAGAAAGAATGAGCCTTGTGCGATTCAATCTTTGAAAACATTCATGTCTTCCTGACTAGGAGGCTGAAAAGAGCGACAAACGACAGATGAAAAAACGGCAAAAAATAGAATATGGGAGGAGATGGGACTCATCCACTGCCTGCCTGAACACAAAGCGTTCACATGTTTTTGTTCCGTCTCTCCCTTCCTCTCTATTGTGACTTGAATAGGATGGCTGTATCTTTTCATATATAACGTACAGTAGAGTTTTGCTCTTAAGGTTTAAAGGGGCATTATGTTGATTTTTTTAATTGTAATATAAGAAAATGTCCATAACTTTTGTGCAATAATTGTGTTTCACAACATTTATTCACTGGAAATCAATTTGGGTGCATACAACAGCCCATAATAAAATGCTGAATTTTGATCAGTCAATAGAAGCCAGACCAGGTTTGTTTTCAAAAGGAAGAGCTACTCTTCTCCGTCGGCTTCACTACGAGACGAGATCATCTCTCCTCAAGCCCATAGACAAACAACGGCAGATGGGGGCAAGTTCACTCAACTTCTTTTCAAGTAAGACAAGCAGTGAATAGTGTACGTATTCACTTTACCATTGGAATCACTACTGGTCGACCAAAAGTAAAAGTGACTATGTTCTGTATGGGAAGAGTTGGTTTGAATTCAAACCGTTGTTGCGACAATTCAACTTAGCTAACCAATATTCCACATGGGGAATACATTCTAAGTATTGGCCATTTAACTGACACATTTAATACAGGCAATATGCGTTTAATACACTTCAACAAGGGCTGTAGGAAGGTGGATAGACACAAATTTGTTCTCCTTCAAGTGTCCTTGAGTGTCTCCATTTCGGTGTTGTTGTCTTTCTTTTTCCTCCAACTCTCCATCCTACTCATCTGTCACCTCATTCCGTGAACCTCCATTTTCATTTTACAGTTTACCTGGCATATACCGGCTTTAGGATGGACATCAGGTCTGCGTACGCTTTCTCTCTGCCTGCAACTCAATTGGAGTCCCTGCTCAAATGGTAATTTTCCGTAAGGAACCGTCTCAGAATTGTTGATACTGTGTTGATTTCTACCTCAAATAACCGTCCAACCAACAGCACTCTGACCTGTCTCAATGTCGGGAAAAAAGGCTGTTGTGGGATCGCACATCAGTCGATTATGAGAGGCATTTGTTTCAGTGTCAGTGTTTTTTTTTTTTATGGCTCAAACAGATGAGCGTTACTAGGAGATTTTAAGCATTTCAACAATGTTTCTAGACAGTTCCCACACACAAGCAGAAGTGAAAAAGAAGGAATAAAAATAAAAAATTGGTAACGCTGTTTCTGTTACTTTCCATAAACAGATGATTGAAAGGAAGACAGGGGAAAGAGAGGAGAAGGTAGAGAGAGAAGGAAAGAAAGAGTGCTGCTACTGTAAAACACCTATGCTCAATGCTAACAGAGCACTCTGAATAAACCCAGACAGGCTGTGAGAAAACACAGACCGCTCAGCTTGGCATGTGGGAGCGAAACGTGCCAGCGCATGAACAAATGCAGCCGAACTGGCGCCCAGCGATACAAACATTGTGATTGGACCTCTACTTTGACAAATTCATGGGGTAATGTTTTCACAAACACATACAAAATGCAAGCGACCGTGGCAAAACGATCCTCGACGTTTGCACGAATCCAAGTGAATTACTTCAACGTAACAACCCAATAGGATTGTTAATCCTGACGATGTCATATGGAATAATCCGTACATGGATGCGTAGTGTGCTGAGGGTACTGCAGTCTCTTCCTCATGTAGCACCCCACTTTAAATAGTCAATAAGGTTCCATACAGGGACAGAGAAAAGCACCAGGTGTCGGAAGGCAGTGGGCGAGAAATCACAGTATGGATTATTGTGGGGTTAATCTCAATGTTTCTGTTTCGGCTGAGGAGCAGTGTGTAAACCTCTTGTGGTGGTTAATCTATTGGCGGGGATCTGATTAGGCTCAAGAGGAGGCCGCTACAAATCAGGAGACTTATGCTCCTTTCACACTAAGCCCAAAATCTGTCAATTTGACCCTGCTGTCAACTATTTGCAAACTTTTTGTTTCCATTTGAAAGGTATCCAAAAGGAATGTCGGCAACAATGCCTTTACTTCTTTCTACAGCAGAGCTAGGGATTTTGGAAGGGTTCTTCCTCAAGCTTAGTTTGAGCGTTACCGTAGGGCTAAGTAGGGATGTCACAACACCAGAATGCCAACAAATTCCTACCAACCATTAGTTAGCCAACTGAAATGTTGCCGGTAGCTAGCACAACTAACGGAACCCAAGCCGAATCACTATTAGCTGATTGCACGGGCACAACTCAATGACCACAAAGTTACCTACTCAAAATGAGAAACAGGGCGCACATCCCATGAATAAAACATCATGACGGATCACTTACATTGTATATACAGTGAGGGAGAAAACTATTTGATCCCCTGCTGATTTTGTACATTTGCCCACTGACAAATAAATCATTAGTCTGTAATTTTAATGGTAGGTTTTTTGAACAGTGAAAGACAGAATAACAACAAAAACATCCAGAAAATGTTTTATTAATTGAATTGCATTTTAATGAGGGAACTAAGTATTCAACCCCTCTAAAAAACATGACTTAGTACTTGGTGGCAAAACCCTTTTTGGCAATCAGAGGTCAGATGTTTCTACTAGTTGGCCACCAGGTTTGCACAAATCTCAGAAAGGATTTTGTCCCACTCCTCTTTGCAGATCTTCTCCAAGTCATTAAGGTTTCGGGCTGATGTTTGGAAACTCGAACCTTCAGCTCCCTCCACAGATTTTCTATGGATTAAGGTCTGGAGACTGGCTAAGCCACTCCAGGACCTTAATGTGCTTCTTCTTGAGCCACTCCTTTGTTGCCTTGGCCGTGTGTTTTGGGTCATTGTCATGATGGAATACCCATCCACAACCCATTTTCAATGCCCTGGCTAAGGTAAGGTGGTCTCACATAATATATGACGGTACATGGCCCCATTTATTTGATGCAGTGAAGTTGTCCTGTCCCCTTAGCAGAAAAACACCCCCTAAAGCATAATGTTTCCACCTCAATGTTTGACAGAGGGGATTTTGTTCTTGAGGTCACAGGTAGCATTCCTCCTCCTCCAAACACGGCGAGCTGAGTTGATGTCAAAGAGCTTGATTTTGGTCTAATTTGACCACCAATATTTTAAACCATTTCTCCTCTGAATCATTCAGAGGTTCAATGGCAAACTTTCCGATGGGCCTGTACATGTGCTTTCTTGAGCAAAGGGACCTTGCGGGTGCTGCAGGATTTCCGAACTTCACGGCGTAGTGTGTTACCAATTGTTTTCTTGATGACTATGGTCCCAGCTGCCTTTAGATCATTGACAAGATCCTACAATCATCTCCCAGACATCCTTGAAAATCTCTTTGATCTTGGCGATGGTGGTTATAAGTTATTTTGCAGCCCAGTTGACTTAGCAAAAAACCTTTGATTGTCCGGTCGTCACGCCTAAATAGTTTAGCTATTTCAAGAGTGTTGCATCAGTCTGAAAAGCCTCTTATACATTTTGACATTTCAGTGTCAGTTAAATCTCTTTTTTGGCCCATTTTACCGGAGGTCATGAAGCCGCCTAATAATTATGCACACCTTGATATAAGGTGTTATTCACTGTTGCCACACCCTCCCTCATTACACCAATACATTTTACCTGAACATAATTCTATCCATTCAAGTTAATATGGTTTGGAGTTGGAAAATGTGCATAAGGACACAATCAGAATATTCACTTGCCTAATAATTGTGCCCGCAGTGTAGTTCATTAAGAATATAGTCTGATGGAAACTCAAAAAGTATATATAAACATTACAATAGTGGTTTTATTTATAGGAAGCGCTCCCCGTTTCGCCAGACCGCGTAAGTAGAGCCGGCCTAGAAGAGCACATGTCTCTTACTGAGTGAGTGAGTCAGGCCCTGACTGACTGATTACCCCTTGTTAAATAGCGTAGTGGTAAGAGACGCGGGCTACGGAACAACAGGTCCCGCGTTCAACTCCAATAACAGTCGAAACTCATGCCTGAGGTTCAGGACAGACAAAAACTTTGCGAACTATAACCTTATGTAGCTACCTAATAAGAAGTATAAAATAAAACAGTTCTGGTGGATATTAGGATTTGTTCAGGATAGTCTCTCTCTCTCTCTCTCTCTCTCTCTCTCTCTCTCTCTCTCTCTCTCTCTCTCTCT
>JACXGJ010005640.1:0-38142 GCA_016801105.1 Esox niger | reverse complement strand
GATGTGGTTCTAACTGTGTGTAGATGTGGTTCTAACTGTGTGTAGATGTGGTTCTAACTGTGTGTAGATGTGTTTCTAACTCTGTGTGTAGATGTGGTTCTAACTGTGTGTAGATGTGGTTCTAACTGTGTGTAGATGTGTTTCTAACTCGGTGTGTAGATGTGGTTCTAACTGTGTGCAGATGTGTTTCTAACTCGGTGTGTAGATGTGGTTCTAACTGTGTGTAGATGTGGTTCTAACTGTGTGTAGATGTGGTTCTAACTCGGTGTGTAGATGTGTTTCTAACTCGGTGTGTGTAGATGTGTTTCTAACTCGGTGTGTAGATGTGGTTCTAACTGTGTGCAGATGTGTTTCTAACTCGGTGTGTAGATGTGGTTCTAACTGTGTGTAGATGTGGTTCTAACTGTGTGTAGATGTGTTTCTAACTCGGTGTGTGTAGATGTGGTTCTAACTCTGTGTGTAGATGTGTTTCTAACTCGGTGTGTGTAGATGTGTATATTAACCACTAGAGGAGGAGATAATTGCATCTGTCAGAGTCGTTTAGTCACTGTATCTCCTGTCACCACTGTTTCCTTCACTTCACCTCCCCTGCTGAATCAGCTGGCTGTTAAGACCTGCCCTCCCAGAGCCCATTCTGGCTGCAGCTCTTTGTTCTAAGAGGAAATGGCTGCTGACCACTGCTGTTAGCAGGCCCTGAAGTCAGCGCTAACAGCACTAACCTATCCACACTGACTGGTCATTCCTGTTTGGATTGGGACAGACTTTTTCAAATGCTGTTTTGTGTTTGTGAGATATGTTGGACCAAAGGTTTTATGCCGTTTTTCCTTACCAATTTTGGAGCACCAGGTGATAAAACTATTGGCCTAAGTATTCTGCGTAATCAAAATCATCGTTTTTTTGTGTTTCAGGAGGAAGAGGAAGAACAGGAGTTGGAGGAGGAAGAGGATGGTTCTGTGAAAGAGGAAACAATGGAGCATGAAATCCCAACTGAAGAAAAAACTATTGACGTGACCTTATCTTGAGAACAATGGTTAGATGTTTGTTGTCAGTGACCACTCAGTGCTATCAATTCCACTTCAAAGGTCTGTAGATAACTGCACAGTCGGTAGCGTGTCAGTTTTACAGACATCACTGCTCATCTCCGGCCTGGTTACCTGTGTGTGTGTGTGTGTGCGCGTGCGTGTGCGTGTGCGTGTGTGTGTGTGGCTAAACGTCCAGTCTTAGGCACATGACATGAAGTGCAGAGAGTGGAATGAAAGCTTAAGAGACTAAATACCCAAGCTAGCTAATCTCTATTCCTGTCCCAGATATGTTTGGGCTGTCTTGCAAGTTAATAATACAAAAAAGCAGTACAGCACAAACAGACCTAGAACTAGGCTAGCTATTTTTCCCCCTCAGTCAGATTTTGGACCGATCTCTCACATTAGTTTTGTAGCCAGAGGAACAGTATATTTTAGAAAAGCGAATGTATTTGTTAAAGAATGTTCAACGGTACCTTTTAGAGGGAATTCAAGTCATACTATGTATTTTCAAAAGGGAAAAGGCTGAAGACCTTATGCTCGCTATAGTAATGAACTCAAGCTGATGTCAATGAGATGTCATTTATATCATAGAAATATAGTCTAGTATCTATTATACATTCTAGATTAGTATTTCTATGGTATGACATCTTCAGCAAATAGCAAATTTTTCTGGTTGCGAGATTTTTCATTGTGAAGAGCCCCATGTTAGATTTGTATGTTAGTCACTGGTGAGTGGCATTCTTTTTTGCAACAGAGATTAAATCAAATGAATTAAAACCCGGGGAAAGTGTCTGGTTGGACCAGAACAGTCAGACTGTTAAAAGCTATGTACCTGCTTAATGTATTTGTGAACCTGACCAGCCAAAGAGTTTCCCTCACATCTATTTTCATACAGCAATCAGCACTAAGGTGGCAGACAGTGTCTTCATCAGCCCGGTGTCACATCTCTTCGTGCTTTCACAGTGACCAAAGCAATCCGGAACCAAGCTATATCTTTCAGGCCCTGTTTGCAGACACGGTAGTTGTATGTTACATATTTTGGTGTTGTCAAGTATTTCGTCGATTAATCATTTGAACACAGTTTTCTGTACAGCAAGGGAACACGGCTCTTGCCACACATTTTTAAAAAGTGATTTTTCTACGGGGGCTTCTCACTCTTTTGGCGTTCATCACCACTTATCCGTGTGGACTATTTTCTTCCTCATTATTTTGTCAATGCATGTTCACACTGTAATGTGATGTTGTTCATGTAGGTTGGCAGATGTGTTCTGTTAAAGCGCAGCTCTACATGTCCACTATAGATTCATGTGAGTTAAGGGGTGTGTTCTGTTGCAACTCCATTATGAGTCAGTTATTGTCTCTGGCAAACCAAACAACAACATCATTTTGTTTATTTGGTCATCTCAAACTGTCTTTTAATACAGTGTGTTCAAAAACCCTCCGTCCAAGTCAACATATTATCTTCCATTTCACTGTTGACAAGGATCTAATGTGTTATTTTATGTTTGATATGACATTAAAACTATAAGCAAAACCCCTGTATTACCATTGTTTTGGGGATATATGCATTTACTAAAAGTATATCATTTAGATACTTTGTAAATGTTTAAGTGCCAATAAACATGAATACTAGAAAGATGATGATATTATTGCTCATGTCCCTATGTTCACTGGCTGTGATTTTCTTTTTGGAAACCCATCATTTTTGCCAGACCGCGTATGCAGAGCCGCCCAAGAAGAGTGAATGTCTCTTACTGACTGAGTGAGGGACTGTTTGACTGATTACCCCTCGTTAAATAACGAAGTGGTTAGAGATGCGGACCTGCAACCAATAGGTCCCACATTTGAATCTCGTCACAGACAAAGCAAATTATGCATTAGGATTTGTTATGGGTATATAAAAACGTTGCTGGCTACAACCTTCAGTTGCTGCATTATAGTAAGCCTAGAATAAACCTGTCCACGTTTATATTGCTATTATTTCTAGTGGATTTTTGAAGTACACATCCGTATATGCTTCTTGGGTCAAAACTTTGCAAATATTTCACAGTTTGTGTTGTCAGTGTTGCCCCTTTAAATGATCAGTTTCACCCAATCTCCATCTGGTTTGAACCCTCTGTCTCATGCGTTATGCCACACCTCCTCGGCCTCTGTTGATTGGGCCCTGTGGAGCGTTGTCCCACTGCTCTTCAATGGCTGCGTGACGTTTGGATGTTGGCGGGAAATCCGGAACACGCTGTCATACGCATAGATCCGGAACATCCCAAACATGCTCATGTCTGGACATGTCTGGTGAGTACGCGGACCGTGAAAGAACTGGGCCGTTTTCTGCTTCCAGGAGTGCTGTACAGATCCTTGGGACATGGGACTGGGCATTTGTCTGATGAAATGGTGGCCAGTGGATGGACCTGAAGTGGTCCTAAGTATCTCATCACAGTATTCCTGCATTCAAATTGCCATCAATAAAATGCAATTGTGCGTGTTGTCGGTGTCTTGTGCCTGCCCGTGCCTCTTCAACACAGCCACCATGTGTGACTCTGTTCACAACCTGGACATCGGCATATTTGCTTGCGAACAATGAAGAAGTTGGGCTTTCGTTTATGAAGAGCACACGTCGCGCGCAACAAGCGTTGGCTACAAGACACTTGAAGACAACAAGGCTGGCGTAGACTTTCTTTGGCGTTGAAAACCCGTCGTTTCTGACGCTGTCCGGGTGGATTGTCTCAAGAGTATTCCACATGGTGAAGAAACTAGATGTTGAGTTCATGTGCTCTTGTGGTCACACAAGCTCCACAGCTGTGATGCTGTTTGAAAGTACTGACAAGTTCTGTAAAACTATGTTGGTGGCAGCTTATGGTAGAGAAATGAACATTAAATTATCTGCCAACAGTACTGGTGGACTTTCCCGCTGTCAGCAAGCCAATTGCAGAGTCCCTGAAATCTTCAGATATCTGTGGGATTGAGTGTGACGAAACACTCTCTGTAAGCAGGCCGCTCTGGTGAACGTCTGTTTGTACACTGAACAAAAATATATCATCAAATTCTAAAGTGGTGGTGCCATGTCTTCAATGTGCACAAATGTTTCTTTCTTTCAGATTGTTTCAACAAATCATTTACTATCGCTGTTTGTCAACATTTATCCTGTGCCTGACAGATGTGGCGTGTCACGAAACGGATTATACAGCGTGATCGTCACACCGATGTGCCTCGTAATGATCTTGGACACTGAAAGGCCGGTCTGCAGTACAAGGCCAGTTGCGGTTAGTATGTAGCCTAGCACACTTGCTGATTTTAAATCCGTACGATCATCCGCACAAACACCTTTTGTACGTGTCCTAGGCTAGTGCCTCCACGCAGAGAACTTCCTATGTTTAGCCTTTAGCCTAACTACACAACCGCTAGCTAGCTTGGCATTCTACCTGACATTGCACAACAGCGTGACTTGAAATAACTTTCCTTGCCTCTCCTGTCCTTAGTATCAATATAACTGAAAAAGAAGACACCTTTTGTAAACGTGTCCTGGGCTAGTGGCAACAGACAGAGATGTATGGATAGCTTCTAGTTAGGTATCTGGCTTCCCACTTGGATGAATGGATGTGTGAGGTTGAGTTTGGTCACAGACAACGTGGTTCCCTTAATCTTAACTTGTAGAAGTGGAGTGTTGAGTTGTACCACAGACATCATGGTGTATCTTTTTCTGTGCTCTGTGTTATTCATCCACACAAAGGACTGAAAGCCTCATTTAAACTGCAGTCATGGGCAGCACTCTGAGCTAGTAGGGAGGCTGGACCCACACACACTCATGCGTATCTTTACAATCCTCCATACACACACACACACACACGCACACACACAGACTGCTCAACCTCTTTATCTTGTTTTGTCTGTCTCACATTCACACCCATCACACACACACACACACTTCCTATCATGCTCTTCCCTCTCTTTTCTCCCCCCTTTATCTTCCTTTCTTTCTCTCTTGCCCTCACATACATTTATATACAACAGGGCTGAAAAATGAAACGCTGTCAGATAGATCTTTATATTTCATCGCCTCACAAACCCCCAGTCCCTCTGTCGCCCGTCCCCTCCCTCATCCCCTCCCTCGTCCCCTCCCCCACGTCAGGGCGACGGCAACATCCACACATTAATGCATCCAGGGGTGTAATTCCAATTTGTTTCAAAGAGGAACTATTAATTTACCCATTTCAAGGCCGACAGAGGCAGGAGGGAACCCCTGTACCACCATTGAACCGTGAAAGACATTATCTGGAGGGCCTGCGTTGCGCTCTTTTGTCGGGGGGTGGGGTGGGATGGCGTGGGGATGGCGATGGCGTGTGTGAGCACGCGTGTGTGTGTCTGTGTCCCTTGTTCGGGAAAAGAAAGAGACACGTTAGAATTTATGGCCATTGATGTGAGGGGGTGCTGACGACTGTTGCCCACAAACGACAGAGACGGGCCTCCCGTCGCCATTTTCCCGCCATGTCGTCTGAGAAGGATGTCATTAGGCCTGTAATAACAGAGACGGGCACGTTAACAACAGAGCGGCTCGCTCCATCGCCCCATGCCCCGCCAATCTCTGTCTGTCTGTCTGTCTGTCTCTCTGTGTGTGTGTGTGTGTGTGTGTGTGTGTGTGTGTGTGTGTGTGTGTGTGTGTGTGTGTGTGTACACGTGTGACCATGTTTGTATACCTGGGCCTATCTCAACACCTCTATCGCAGCATATTAAACAGGTCTCAATGGTACCTAAAGGCAGACCGATGGAGACGTGCTCAACAACCAGCTATACAGAGCAGAACAATAGGAACATGTATGTTTTGAATGTATTTATGTCTCAGTACTGTATTCCGTACTGGGGGGGTGTTATTTCTCATAGGATGTCTGCTGTGGTGCACAGGGACGTTCGTAGACGTAGTTTCTTCACCTTTCCCTCCCTTCTGGACAGATGTTAAGGTGTATAGTAGAGTTTCTTTTTATATACCGTATTTAGCCTGTTCAAATAGATTTGCACAGGTCCTGGCGAAACCACTGGGTGAACCGTTTCTTAGCTGTGAGGCAATACGGAGGAACTTGGCCTATTCTACAGTTCTCTTCACCACCTCCAGTTAACCAAGTATGTATTCAGATTCCTGACGCATCGGACCCTAATCGGGCTGGACTCTGTTCTGACAGCATTGACCTCTTGAGCCACACACACAGTAATACGTTTGCTCTGGAGATATACCGTTAGAGTAAAGTATTATTAAAGTGGCTTTGCGACATTTACAAAGAGATTTGAAGATTTCCCTCGCCTATCTCCGCCCCCCTCTTTCTCTCTCCGTTTTAATTGCTGAGGATAATTCCTTAGATTACATGTCAGAAGGGAAGGAGGTGCCTGGATGACCTTTTCCAGGCTTACCATGTTATGACAATCTTTCTCCCTCTTTATTGCTGTGTGTGTTTGTGTGTGTTCGTACGTGTTCATTGGGGATCTAATCTCTTCCTGTCGCCTCGACGCCCCAGAATGAAGACACTCATTACAACAGTAGCTCCTGAAAAGTTCCTGACACGATTGTCTCCCTCTTCACACAGCCACATTAATGACTCACACACACACACACACACACACACACACGCACACACACAAGTCGATATACATTGAAATGAGAGTGACAGTCTACAGTATGTTGGAAATGTCAGGGACCCACCTCTGTTGTTTTGCTGAAGACTGAAGCAGAGCTGAACTTTCACTCAACACATATTCTTTCACACAACACCTATAAATATCACCACAACACACAGATGCACAAACAAACAGTGTACATATATTTGTGGAAGACTTTTTGGGACTCAAATATATTCCCATAAAACGTTTTTATACTTAACCAAACCTTATCCCAAGACCAATTTTTAATAGTGAGGACCAACAGAATGCTCTCACTTTTCATGAACTGCTACGGGTTACTGCATTTGTGAGGACTTGTATTTTATGGTGACACCACTGGAACAGAAGCATGCTGGCTCAGTCTGTCCTTGACTGGTGGTTGTAACACCCCGAACCATGAGCTGATGGATCAAGACAGAGATAAAGAAGTTATTAGAATCCACATCAAGGATATTAAAGCGGTTCAGTTGTGTAATGGTAAGATCCAGTGTCTGTATTCAGGTGACTGAGAGGAACATCTGTTTAACATTTCATCACATCATTCCTGTACAATTCTATCTATTTTAGTTATGTTCTCTGTGTTTAGAGTTGTGCCTGATGCTCACGAACGATTGGTTGTGCCATGAAATGGATGCTCTGATATTTATAGAATATTTTGTTCCACGATGCAGCCCAGGGTTAAGGCACTAAAACAGCGACACCAGGAAACAGCATTTGTCCTTGGTTCCACCTGTCAAATTTACGCCCGCATAAAAAGGTAAACACGGTGAGGGGGAAGGCCGTCCATCTATCCACTGCTGATTGTCTTCCTATTAGAGCTTTATGGCTGGTGTAATTCACACAGACACAACCAGGCTACACACACGTACACGTGTGTTTATCTGTCTTGATGTGTGTGTGTGTGTGAACAGCATGACACTGCACTGCCTGGTGGTGGACTGTACATCCTGATGAGGAAGGGAATAAGAGATTTGTGTATTTAATGGAGAAAATAATAAAAAAGTAAAGTGAAGCAGCTTCTGACCTGCTAAAACAACCACAGAAAATGTGTTTAATTCGGTGGTCTAAGTCTATATTTACAGACATAGGTGCATACACACACACACACACACACACTCACACACACACAAACCAAAACAAAATAAGCAGATGGCCTTCAGGAAGCTGATTGATAAATGCTGGCTGCCGCGTGTATGTTGTTGTCCTGCAGGGACATAAAGCAGCCACTTCAGAAAGGAGCTGGTACGGCACACCAAACCACGAACCTCCATCCTTCTCTCTCCACCAAGGACAGCATCATTACACGTCATTACTCCTCTGTCTTCTCCTCTGGCTGAAAGCTTTAGCTTCCCTCAGCAAGAAAGCAGCAATGAATCCTAGAAAACGACCAAGTCTTTGCCTTGTTCTGCCCTATTTTTACTGTCTGTGTGTCGTTTTCACAATGTCATTTGCATGTGAATACCTGATTGTTTGTGTACCGTAAAATTGTACTTAGAAAAAGCACCACAGGGTTATTGACATATCACAGTGTCCTTTTGAATCTGACATTTTATGGACAAACAGAGTATTCACTGTAACATTTTAAGCATTAATTCCAACCGGTTGAAGTGGTAGGGTTTGGGATATAGTGAAAACAGAAGCAAATTGATTGTAAATTTAGATATAGGTTGAACTGATGTGTTTGAAGCAGACTGATTGTTGGTTCTGACAAACTATAAATTGTGGCCTATGAAGGATGTGGCTGATTATTGAGAGGCTATGGCAAATAAATATTGAGGATAGTCAGAAGGAAAACAGAGAGCATGAAATGTAGAAAATGATAAGAAGAGCGGTGAAACTAGAGTATCAATCCACTGATAGAAATCATATTTTGCAGTTGCGGAGCAGATGTAGATGCACAGTGCATTTGAACTCTCTCAGTCCCCTTAGCATGATAACAGCCATTTCACACAAAGACGGATTGAAATGACAGACATCTGTTCCTCACCAGGCGAAAACACACATTTAAATTCCCAGGTTAGGCAGTTGTTTGCCTGTTTCATCTAAAACTGGTCAAATTCACCAATTAGTTCACATAAAGCCTGTTTGAGAGGTTGTCAACGTCACGCAGGGAGAGATTCTTGTATTCGTGCGTCTTGCAATGTCTTATAGTTTCCCAATCTGGCCAAGTAGGTGACTAGTTAGTGGCTCATTTGGAGGACTGTGCGACGATCTGTGGTTGTCATATTGCAGTTGTTCTAGCCGGTGTGTCTGACGACCGCAGAGCCTCATCACCTCAGACTAAGGGCCAGGTTGCCCTGTCTCAGTTATTCTTCTCCTGCCAGGCGTTTGCCTGAGCACGCTGTTGTTTTATCGCCAAGGCGACGTGGCATTCTACCTTCTCCACATGACCTGTCTGGGATAAGGGATCTGTTTACAGTAAATTGCCACAATCCCCCCCCCACACACACACACACACACACACACACACACACACTCAAATACCATCTGCCATGGTGGAAAGCAGCGCCTGCTCACATGCTCTAAAAATAGGCCGTCAGATTGACTCCGGGAGAGATGGTCCACATTGTACCCAGACCCTTCAACACTTGTACATAATTCAATCGCTCAGGCTTTGTGGCTTACTGATGTTTCCACCTTCTTCCCAGCCAAAATTTGTCTCATTTTGCAGATCTGATCAAGATGGCGTGTGTGTGCGTGTGTGCGTGCGTGCGTGCGTATGTGTAGAAGACAGCAGCGGGGGGTGAACGGGAGGAAGAAAATAATAAGGTGACAACTTTCTCATTCGGAATGTCTCTCATACTGAACACATTGTCAGACTTTTGCTACAAATATTATTCAATCCCATTATATTTAAATTAATATGAAAAATAATTCGGGTTTAAGTTAGTTAGTAATAGTTTCTTCCGTTGACACTCAAAAATTGGTGTTTGATAAATGTTCTAGTTTTTCACAATTTCTGTTGATGAAATGAACACTGTTCAGACACAGAGCAGATTCCACAGTTCAACATAATTGGCTTCTGGCAGATTTACAGTAGTGCTTTATCACACTGTAACTGGTAAGGTGTGGCTTTCATTAGTCAGGTGCTAAAGTGGGGGGTTGGGCAGAGAAGTGGACAAGCAGTGCTTTTCAAAGTTCAAGAGGTTGGCTGCCGTCTAAGGTATGAGTAGAATGCATGGAGGTGTTCTTTATCCAGGCCCTAAGCCATGTATTCCCCGACTAATTAGAGAAAATGTTTAAACTTTGTGGTAGAGGGTCTATTAACCCTGTCCCCAGGCCCAAACTCCAGACAGAGAGAACCAGCTGGTGGCCAAGATAAAGTGTCTATAAGACATTGGAGGGCCAATGTAAGAGGGTCACAGAGAGGTCAGCTGTCACAGACCAGCCAGCACCGACCACTTTCACGACAGCTACGACTTGACTCCTGCTGTAATTCAAGCGAGGCAAGTTTACACGCGAGACCTTACACAGCAACTGAGATCTTTATGTTAGCACCGTGCAATGGCAGCGAGGGAAGCAGAACCTGTTGCCAAGACTTGCAATATTCATTTCCTTTAGTGAAAAATGATTTAACTTAAAATGGGGCGTTTTTATCTGAGGTACTCTGAAAGGAAAAAAACAGCTTGGATGTGATTTGATGTGTATTGAGAGTTTAAGTCTTCCCCGTCTTAAATGTTTGTCACCACGTCTAGCCTAACCCCGCCTTTAGGACTAGCCTTGAAAAGATGGATACTTCAGTGCCCTCCAAAGTGCAAAAGAACTTTTCAACCACCGTGTAGTATTGCAGATAACAGCTAGCTCCCTTGAAAAAAGCTTAAGGAATTCATAATAATCTCCTTCTAGCCAGAGCCCATATCTCCACTCCAACTCAGCTCCCTGCACATATTTAAAGGTTATATCTGGTTTTACAAGTGAAGGTAATGGTCGTTCCTACATTTCCATGAATTGGCTGATCTGTCAAGGAAGGCTTGTTTATGAGTCGTTTGTTCCTCGGCGCTGCTCCCGGCAGGTCCCTATTCCGCTGCTGTAGCGTTCCTGCCACCTCGCTCCGCTCCCGGCTGCGCCACCAGAGCTCATTCCATTGGTCGTAAAATACACAATTGCTCCGATTCATCATTGAATTAGTGAGAGCGTGACAGCCCACCGCCAAGCCCTGCTGTAGGGCTGACAATCAGTGATCCAGGTAGGACTGGAATTACAAACTAGTACCATATTAACTCATTAGCAAAGAATGTCATATCATCGCTTACCTGGGTAGCAGAATCTTGAGGTAGGCACTGTTCACACCATGCCAGGGTCTATGGTGGGAGTTGGCTGGAGGAACCGTTATACTATCAAAACTGTAGAGGGACTTTGAATACTCGAATAGTCTTTCACTGTGCGCTTGGGCGACCCTAATTGCCCCTCTAAGTCACTTTGGATAAGAGCTGGGAGTAACTGAATTATAAAATGATCAAAAATTAACACAAGTCTTCGAAACCGAGAGATTTCTGCTGAGATTTTCAAGGACGGAAAAACTTGAGTATCTTACATTTGCTAACTGTTTAATTTTGTCGAACATTTTTAAAACCAAATCTCATCTAGCAATTTTCTAGCTTTGTCAACTGTAGTTTCAATCTCCCTTTTTCACTCCTCTCCTTGTTGTTTAAACAAACTCTCATCCAGGGTTGCAGTCGGTCTTATCTTGTGTCCTTTGCTTGCACAACCCATTTGGAATGTCTCCAGCTGGGTAGGGGAAATGCCCTTGACATTTTGGCCTTGACTCCCACTGTACTTTTCCCAACTGCCTGTGTTTTCTTCCAGTCTGATATCACCTGGTGAAGGGGTAGAGGCAGAGGGCTGACCCATTGTTCTAAAGTGGGTGTTTTCTGTCTCACCCCTCACACAACTGTCTACATGTCCTCTTCTGAATCCCGTGGCGTCAATGTCACCTGTCTCGTCAATCTTCAAGTTGTGGTAGAAATGTTCCCAATCAATTCCATGACAGTCACGGGAGAAGTGTTTGTAACGTGCACTTTCTCTGCTCTTTTATACGTTACTTTAACTTATGTCAAAGCATCAATACCAAACAGTCAAATTGTTCTAATTTCTCAGTTTGTTGATTCTATTTATTCAAGCACCTCAATCTGTCTGCGAGGAACGCTTTGGATACACACATACGATTCATAAAAAGTGTTCATCTGAGCAACATTTTATTTGATGAGATACAAACAGTTCTCATGCAAATGGACGAATGTTTATGGTTAAAGCTGCTCAGATCAACCAATCATTTAACAGGCCAGATTTTCGATTGGATCTCAAAACGACAGTGTGGCACAAACATTACATTTGTGCCACATTTATTTTAGCATTGATAAACCCCATTGTGCTTCTGATCTGTGAGATAATACAAATCAGTTGATTCCTTGAATCAGACTTCATACGATCCTCTCATCAAACGCATTTGTCTCTCATTTATAGATGAAAACATAATGTCTTCATTTGCTAGTATCTGTCTCGTTTTTATATTTTATTTCCATGGCTACAACAACAGCCTGTAGAAAGGGGATGTCCAGGAGGGTCTAACTCTCTTTTAGGGTTGAAGTAGTGTAATGTTGAGTTAAACTAGTGTGATGGTTCCCAATTGTGAGCTGAAACACATCTGGGCTGTTATCTCTCTGCATCGATATACCATTGCTGAAGCTGGGATATCTGTGTGGACTTCAAAGGATCGTCTTGGTGCATTTTAAAGCAGTGCCCAGGTCTTCTCTGATTGGATTTCATCCTGGGGTTATATTCTACAAAGTACTTTTGGGGAAAGGGGTGTACTGAGACCCCCTCTCTCCTCTCTTCCGGTCTGTGTTTCATCCAGCTATGCTCTCGTCACCTTTTTAGTGTCCCATTGCCAGAGAGAAAAACCGTGGCGTTACCCCAGACAATACACTGTCGTTCTCCACAATTAGTGGAGTACGAAACAGCCATGGTCTATCCTGGATATTGCAACTCACTATTGGTAGGTCTCCCTACTTGTGGAATCATAACCAAGTAACTTGTATCCAGAATGAACACAGCCCGCCTGACACAGCCCGCCTGACACAGCCCGCCTGACACAGCCCGTCTGACACAGCCCGTCTGACACAGCCCGTTAATGCAATTTTCCTGTTGAAAATGTCATTAACTACATTACATTTGTGTTTCCTTATGGAGCATTGACAGGCAGGTAAGACGGATCAGAATGCTCTTAAACACAATAACAGTTTTATTGTTATATTTGCAAGTAGAGAGATCCTGACGCAAGATCAGTGAAAGTCGTGTGGTACAGTTTGGAAAACCTACTTTTTGTACAGGTAAAAAGGTGTGACAACCTTTCACAAAATAACTGAAATTTCATCAGTACATGTTTGTCTGATCAATTAGTCTTATACCTCTTATCGGTTTCACTCTCCCCCTCGGTTTCACCCATCCTGCATTTTATCAGTACATCTGGACTTCAGTTGTCCCCCCATATCTGGTCCCCCTCTTACTTATGACACCATTAACATATCTTGCATTCTACTTACTTGCCTATAAACAGGTTCGGTACCTTTCTAATTAGCCCAATGCTAAACTTGTAATTCTCAACTCACCTATATTTTTGTAGAATTCATTGATAAATCAGTTCAGCAAATTTCTATTACAAACCTCCACAAGCTTTTCTTTCAAGTGGCCCCTTTTGTTCTCTTGGCTGTCCCACCCCATAAAGGGAAGCTGTCACTAGGCCCAGTCTGTGTGCGCTAATGATGGAACCAGCCTCACCTTGAATCTAGGACAATACAGTTCCTGCCCATTTTCAGAATAAGGCTTCTCTGAACCTTATATATTTATGATTATAGTATCTGAAAGAAGTTTATGGCTTTTCTTTTCCCTGAATACTTTGGAGGAGAAATGATCAGATTTTAAGGAACCATTTTAGAGATGTAGGAAACCCCTTTAACAGGCAGGCCCATCATCTCCCATGTAAACTCTTTCTCAAATGTTTTGAAGTCAGTTTTGTGTTTTGTGTTCCTCTTTTTATTGGCCTTGTGCTTTCTTGCAATTTTTCAAAAATATTTCATCTATCCTGTAACCGCCTAGAAATTGTGTGTCATTGACTGAAGCTCTACAAAAGAAAATTATCCGAACAAAAATATTTGGATTCTGTAGAGCTACAGTGTAGGTGATGAGAGCTTCAGTGCAAGTGATCAGGGTGAAATATAAACCCAATTTATCCTTTTCTAATCCCAATGTGTCCTTCCATTTGTAATTGCTTGTTAGAGCGCCACCATCTGGACAATCTCATAAGCGCTAGCGTTTTGTATTATTCACCCAAGTTCTTTCGAAATCAGGCCAGTGGTTTTTAAGAAATTGTCAGTATTTACAGAGACCAATCATTATATTCCTCTCCCTGCTTTCATCATCTGGGACAATTACATGGTGTCCGTATCGGTATTCTTAGTTTTGATAAACCACAGGCTAGTAACAAATGGCAGGTTGGTCCTTCGTGCCACATATTGATTAATTCTATCCTAACAAAATGTTGTTTTGCACATAAGAAATCACACACTAAAACGACCAGGCCCATTTTTATCAATAATTAAACTACTCAAGAAAAAATCAGCCCGCGGCTCAATCTAATTTATGATCCCTGCTCTGAAATGTTGTTAGTGTAGTCGTTAATGTTGTAGCCAATCAAGGCAATGCCGGTAAAGGTCTTTAAACTGTTGTTCTTTGTGCACATTATAACACACAGGTATATCACACTGCACTGTTAGCTGCACAGAGCTGCTAACCTAAATGAAGTGATATTCTGATATTGAATTAATGTAGTCCAGGATGGTTCCTCGGATTTGACATTGCTGCTTCCACGCTCTCTTGCCCACACCAAGCTCCATCGAAGCTGACAGTGAGGAAAAATACAAATTTGAAGTGAGCGTGGTTGTTGCGGTGTTGCAGACAGATACGGATGCTTAGCTCTGCTCTCTGTGTATAATATTGTGAAAGGTCGTTTTTCTTTACCCTGCGTTTGGTTTTTTACTACAGCTCTGTTCTATCTCTCACCTCCAGCTCTGCGGTGCGGTGATAGCGTTAGGCTTAAGGTACGCTAGCTGGTAATTTCCGTTAGTTTTCTCATCTTTATCTTTCTTTAGCTTTGGTTTCTTTCTCCCTCTATTTCTCTCTATATTCTTTTCATGCTCTCTCGCTGTCTTACTTCACCTTCTCTGGTTTCTCACTCCCTGGGCGCAGCATGTCCTACACATGCCGACAGTGTAATCTCCCTAGCCGAGCACTTCATTTGAATAAGGCCTATCTTAGGGGTCGTCACCTCTCGTCTTACACACACACACACACACACACACACACACACACACACACAAACACACACAGGCAAAGGTTGAGTTATACAGCAATTTACTCCCCAGATTTACGTGCTCACAGAACAGTATTCTGATTTCATTTACATTTCTTGAAAGTCGACATTTTGAGCTGGCAAGACACAGAGAACCAGCATCCAAAATGCCACCATGAAAACGTCAATACGCAGTAGACTGCATTGCCATTCATCGCAAACATAATATAATTACTTCCCGTTTTGATTAGTTGACAATAGGTTGATGAGAAGGATTTGTCAATACTGTCTCATCTCACAGTATGACACCTAGCATTCAGTAACATCACATCCTATTGACCACTCTGCCTGTCCATTCTATGACTGGAAAATGGCCATTGCCTTGAAGAGTCCGACACCTGTCTGTCATTGCTGATAAAAAAACTAAAAAGCTCATCCTCCTCTTGGCTGGTGCATGGCTCCCTCTTTCTCAGCCACACAATGACAGCCATCAGAGCCTTTCAGGGGAGGATTTGGACCGGAACAAAACGGGTGGCACAGTGGATACCATGGAATCGCAGGCTCCCCTCACCCCTACTCCCTTCCAGCTGACAAATGCCCAACATTCCTACAATGTTCTCCCAGTGTTAGCAACGTTAGCGAGCAACCAACGCCATAGCATTCTCATAGTGACATAGCAATAAGCGACATTGTGTGAGAGAGAGCGAGAGAAAGAGAGAGAGAGAGAAAACACTTGAGCATTAGAATGTTCTGGACAGTGGACTGCTGGCATCAAACCCCCTTATGATGGCAGGAGAGAGAGGCTTACTGCTGGACGGCTCTGACAGACTGGCAGACGAATCACATCGCTCTGCACCCTGAACATCTGAACTGAATACGATAAGACTTCATTACCATAAGTTTATTTTCTCCTATTGAAACGGCTGCTAAAACAAAAGGCCAGTTGATTATTTCGCTTGATCATTGTAGCATTCAGGGGATCCATTTGAAAGGGAGAGAGAACAATTGGATGGGCTCGTGGGGAGAAGTGGAGAGGGGGAAGTTGACGTGCACACGAGGCAGGGAGGATGGCTGGGCTCTGACATCCATGGGATCTGCCTGCCGCCTGCCTGGCTGTCCAGCTGAACACAATGGGCCCACGAGACAGACAGACACACAATGGAGCTGAGACTGGCAGTCCTGTCCATCCACTGTCCATCCACTGTCCATCCACTGCCACTGCCACTGTCCCCAGAGTGCACAGAATGGCTGCCCACAGCTTTTCCTGATACATAAAATACATTTTGACTGATTTATCCATGTGGCGAATGATATTTGATAAGCTTGATAGAATTGATAGCTAGCCAGTTTCTCTGGGTGTTTCATGCCTTACACTTATTTAATTAAATGTGCAGAAAATATTGGGGATGGTTAGGTTTACAAATTATGAAAGAAAATATTTAGTTTTGCCTTCTGAGCATATCACCTGGACTATAAAAAGGATTGGAACTAAAGTGATGAAGTGTGAGTTTAACCTCTGAGCACGGGCTCTGTGTCCTGACTGTTGATTGGTCAGGTGAAGAGGGCTCTGATTGGGGCCAGATCACTAACTAGCCAGTAATTGTGGAGCTGATTGCTCTGGGTGTAAATTACCGTGAAGGATAAACTAACCTGTCTGCGTGTTTTGGGTCATCTCTGACAAGTTTTGTCTGCAACACTTTATCTAGGTATAAAAGCATGTCAGGATTAAAAAATGCAATGGTGATTGGGTGACATACATTGTAAATAAGCCTGTGTGCCATGAATGTGATATATTTATATACAGCTCTGTAAAAAATTAAGAGACCCCTGCACCTTTTTCTTTCCAAAAAAGTTGAAAAGGAAATGTTTGAGTAAGGAACATAATTGGTAAAATTAAGAGACCACTGTAAATTGAAAGATTCTGTTCCTCAGTCAAAACTTTCCTTTTCAACTTTTTTTTAGAAAGGAAAGAAAAAGTTGCAGTGGTTTCTTAATTTTTTACAGAGCTGTATGTCTTATATATGCAGGGTAATACAACCGTGTTTCCAAAAAAGGTGGGACGCTGCGTAAAATGCAAGTAAGAACAGAATGCAATGACGTGCGAATCATTTATCACTATTCTTTATTGAGAATTGTACAAAGACAAAATATCAAATGTTGAAACCGAGAAATTTTCGTTTTTGGAAAAATACATATACAGGCCAGTTTAGCACCCAGACTTTTACTATGGAGCCAAGCCATTTTAATACATGTAGAATGTGGTTTGGAATTCTCTTGCTGATAAAGGCAAGGCCTTCCCTGAATAAGACATCATCTGGGTGGCAGCATATGTTGCTCCAAAATCTGTATATATTCACATATATTGCCTTCACAGATGTGCAAGTCACCCATGCCATGTGCACTAATGCATCCCCATACCATCATGGATGCTGGCTTTGAACCGTGTGCTGATAACAAGCCGGATGGTCCCTCTCCTCTTTAGTCTAGAGGACGCGGCATCAATGGTTACCAAAACAAATTCACATTTTGATTCATCAGACCACAGGACAGTTTTCCACCTCGCCTCAGTCCATCTTTGATGAGCTCAGGTCCAGGGAAAGCAGCACCGTTTCTGAATCTTGTTTATAAATGGTTTCTTCTTTGCATGGTAGAGTTTAACTTGCATTTGTGGATGCATCGACAAACTGTGTTCACAGACAATGGTTTTTGGAAGTGTTCCTGAGCCCATGTAGCGATTTCCACTACAGAATCGTGTCTATTTTTAATGAAGTGCTGCCTGAGGGCCCGAAGATCATGGCCATCCAATATTGGTTTTCAGTATTGTCCCTTGCGTGTGAGATTTCTGCATCTTTTAATGATCTTTTAATCTTTTTGTGTTCCATAGATGATAGGATCCCCATTTAAGTTGAGAACTTAAATTGTTGCACTATTTGCCTGCACAGTCTTTCACAGAGGGGTGATCCGCTTCCCATCTTCTGAAAGACTCAGTCTCTCTGGAAGACTCTCTTCATACACAATCATGTTACTGACCCGTTGCTAATTAACCTAATTAACTTTCTTTTGCATTACACAACTTTTCCAGTGTTTTGTTGCCTCTCTCCCATCTCTTAGAAATGCATTGCTGGCATAAATTAGAAAGTGGGCATACATTTTTCAGTAAACAATAACATATCTCAGATTTAACATTACATTATTTTGTGTTTGCACTATTTCCTATTGAATATTGGGTTCAAATGATTTGCAGATCATTCCATTCTATTTTTCTTTACATTTTACACAGTGTCCCAGCTTTTCTGGAAACGGAGTTGTGTGTATAATACATGTATGTATTTACTGTTATAATTACAATATTAACCAGTTCATAAGGGGTTTGCGGTATATTGCAAATATACCATGGATAAATAATGGATGTAGCCAGGTACAGTGAATAGCCGTTTGTAGTATTAAATTGGTCATATACCCCACCCACTTTATTGCTTAGCTACAACTGCTTCCTACTGTCTTTTATTTGGAAGCTTTACATAAAGCCTACGTAGCCAATGTAATATGCATGTGTTATTGTTGTAATGCATAATACAAAAAAGTAGATTGAGTGCATCATGCTACATATGCCTTTTGTTGTTGGTCATCAGAGCATCTATTCAGGCAATCTTACTCAGGTAGACTTTGATTAAATAGAACCTCACTGAATTAGCTTCTGTTGGTTCATTAATATAATTATTATTATTATGATTATGCACGAAATATTTGCTTTGAATAATATTCAGCAACATTAGTAAGAAGGACAGAAAACAGAGGATTACAAGAGGCTTTTTGCTCCATAATGTGATTTTAAAAGAAAGAGTCTTACCTTTGTTCCTGTTTCCCAGTAAGGCTGGTGGGAGGTGGAGATTAGCTCACAGAATGGAGTTGGTCTGAAAGCCGATTAGCCAGAATTGAAACAGGGCCAAATTGTGTTTTCGTTCTGTTAAAAAAAAGGTCTGTTTGCTGTGTGCTCAATCAAAAGTAGAAAACTTGAAGAAATCATTCATATTCACACAATGAATGCGATTTGTGCTTTGTGATTTTACGTTATATTCTTTTCATGACATGTTACACTGACTATTAGCAGATGCAATACTGTCCCAAATTGTACTTATATTTGCAATCATGTAACTCCATTTAATGTGTTTTCAAATACATTTTAAATTGCCCTGCTCATACATTTGAATAGCATTTCAATCGCATATATAGGATCTAATATTATTCTCCAGATAAGGATCTCTGAACATTTATAGTTGACTTGAAACATTTGGTCCTATATTACCATCTGGTGGATACAAAAAGTACATCTCCCACTGTTTCTTTTAAATGATAAATACTATAAAGACATGTATTTGGTTGTTCTTTTTATATTTCAACCCAAATCTCGTTAGAGGTTATTAAAACTCAAATTATACTTACTCAATTCCCCTTCAGTGTGTCTCTTGGATTAGGTACTTGAATCTGTCAAAATGTAGGTTTACTGGGTAAGAGGTACTATATGAGGTTCAAAAAGCAAAGTCTTAGAACAGGCCAGCATGCTTTAGCCTACTTAAAGGATCAAAATATACATTTGTCCTGTTTTCTTTTATATTTTCGATTGACAAATGGCTATGTCAATTTAGAATTTCCAAAAGGATGGATGGATTTCTTGGATGTCTTGGGTTTAATGTCCTTTAATCTCAAATATATGAGGTCAGCTGTTAAATGCATATACCCCAGCCTGTAATATGAAAACTAATTATATACGACTTAGGCCTAATTCCTCAGTCTCTTCATTTTAATCCTCCAGCCAAGGCTTAAGACAAAACTGACTGTCTTTTTGAAATTATGAGACATTTTACATATACACTTTCTGTCATAGAGCAGACACTCTTAGCCGGGGAGAATTAGGCTAGCAACAGTACCCACATATTTTCTTAATTTCTTAAATTACAATGTAACGTAGCGGTGTCCCACCGCCGTCGACTGAACATTCCAGACGTGTCACGATGCATGTCTTGGTCAGAGGCTATTTATAAATAGTCTATCGGTGCCGTTCTGTTGCCGGTACCCCGCCCCTCAGTCACTGAGTAAACTAGCAAACAGCCATGTTATCAGAAAGGTTGTCTGTCAACACCTCTCCTGTTCAAGGCCAGAGCTATGAAAGAGCTATGTATTATTTATGTTCCCTCACGGGAGTTGACAGGGGGTACTTGTTGCTTCCGTGTTCCCAGGAGGAGAGAGACACTAACCTCTTTTCCTCAACTCTCTAAATGACAGCCGAGCCACGGTCAGCCACAAGCTGATTGCTGCATGGCAACATTTATCTTGTCAAGGTTGCACTTTTCACCAGAGACTCTTAGCAAATTTAGGGTGGCTGCCTTTCCGCCGTCTCTCTTCTTTTTATGGTCTGTGTCAAACACATGAGATACATTCACCTCCTTTGACCTTAGTCCCGTTCAAAATGTATAAATCAATTCTGCCCTGTTAGCAACCATTAAACACACGCTGTGTTCTTAATCCTCCGTCGAAGATTGTTTGAAGTAAAATGACTCTCTTGCCATCATAGAGAACGGTGTATCTACAGCTTTGACAGACAGAGAGAGCGAGGAGACAGATTTATGTTTGCCAGACAGTTATGCCTGACACCTTCCATAGCAGAGCTTAGGATAGCCTAAAGAGAGCCATAAAAAGCCAGCAAATTATGCCATTGTATTTCCAGTAGCAGACCACCCTGCATCCTCGTGCTGGCTCAAGCACAACCGGTCCTGGCCAATCCCTGAATGGGAAACTAGGGAAGTGATGTTGGGAAGGCCAATAGGGGGCATTCTTGCCCTCTGGTCTAAAGATCAAAGTGAGTGTGGTTTGGCTACGGTCTTTTGGGAGTCTTATGAGAGATTTGGTTGGGGGCCTTGTTTCATAAAGTTTCCATTAAATCATTTTGACCCCCATTGAAGGCAGATAAGATGTGCTTTAAAGTAGGATCCAACACAACTTGCATTATGGCAGATATAATTATTTTGCAGATTGTGGTTAATACAAAATCAATACAGCTCCAACCTGGCTGTGAAAATAAGTGTTTGATTTGGTATGCACGCACATATAAAATAGGAGATACACTTAACAAAAGGAAACACCGTCATGTTCACACAACTTCACGGGACATGCTTTGGTTCTGCTAATAACTTTATTTAAATAAGACACAAGATCTATGTTGATAAAAATACAAAATAATCAACAGCCATAAACGGCCGTCTGTTACAGAACACAAAAACAAAGTGTGGCATCGTATTGGGTCCAGTAATTCTCGCACAGTGGACCTAAAAGTGCTGTACACTAAGCAAGCAAGCTTGTCGCCTAACAACACTCTCCAATAACAGGTTCGTGTACACACCAAGGGTCAGGTGAATTAGACAGAGGGAACCAAAGGCAGTAAGGCTTCTTGCAAGTATTTTTTTCATGTGACCTAGGGCATAATCTTTGCAACAGTGGTCTGTCTATACTACAGGTGAGAGGAGAACGTTCGAAGCGGTTTGTTGCTGTGCACTTAAGACATTTCAGAATGTTTTTATGATTCGTCCTAGCAGATGGCATAGTAACATTAGTTGGTGCTTTTTTTTGTTGCAAAATGTGTTTGCAATAGTTTTGTTAACTTTTTAATGCTAGGTCCCTTACAAACTCTCATTCCATTACTGACTGTGACAGACAGGGGTCCGTCACATCAACAGCCAAACGCTTTGTTACGTATGTGCATTACCTTTGAACCCACGGTCCAATAAGGAGCGGTCTGATTGGACTAGCTGATGAACACGAATGACCTGCTAGCCAATAGCAATGTGCTCTGGTGACATTGTATCCAGCACTGGTTTATGTATTGACTAAAACTTGTTGCTATGTAAACTAACCAATCCTATAAGCATGCATCCAACTGAAGGATGACTCATACAATGAAAACAAGAATTGAGCGTTAATCTGTCACCCTTATCAGACTATATCTGAGCCTAGCAAAACAGTAGAGCTTCTGTGTCGCTGTAAGAACACAACCACCGTAGTTATTGGAACGTTTTCCAGTGTGTTCTATAGTGCTGATTTGGGTCTGTACTCAAAACCAAAGCAGAGGAAGAAATGGGAGTGTCAAAGAAAAAGTAAAACATGTCTGAACTAATGGACACCTATACCTGGTCTTTTATTGCACACATCTAGTCAACCAATGCCACATAGTTATGTATGTCAGTCATTGGACTAAGCTTTATCGCTTGATAATAAGGTGCTGAATTACAATAATTATAAAAGAAAATCAACATTTCATTGATCTTTTTTAAAGCCAGATAATATATCTACCAAGATGAACAAGAGTATCAATGCGAACAGGAATTCCACAAGCACGCAAACATTAGCATATCAAAATAAATAATGTTTTTGATAAATGATTTATCATTTGACTTGAATATATTTATAATAGAATCATGTACAATGGGACGTGTTATGCTGTGTTGAAAACAGGACTAATGTTACAGGCCAATCTGTAACGGGAATTGTGCGCAGAATAAAATATGAGATGCTCATGAGATAATCTTGTCCGTTGATGATGACGATGCTAACAATGACTCAACATGGACTGGATAGAGATCAGGACAGCTGACCTGTTATCTATTAAAATCCAAAGATGAATCTTCTAACAACTCTGCCGCTGTGAGAAACCCTCCAGAAAGCTCAGCTTCCCGGTCTGCAGCTGAAATAAAGCAACAAGGTCATCTACAATCAAACCTCAAACCCAGTGAATGGGGGGCTAAAAGAAAGAAACCTGACATAACTTTGGCCTGGATTCAATCAGGCTGAGCCTCCTCGCTCAATAGCCAACAGGTCACGTAGCTGGTGATTTGGTGTTGCTTAATGTCTGTGGTGCAGCTGCATTTTAGAGAATGACAGCTCTTGTGTTTGTTACAAAGCCACACCTGACCCACAATCCAGGCGGTACAGTTCACCATTTTCAACCCCCAATCGCCTCCAGATGTCTACTGATCCAACTGTATTGATGGTCCTGTCTGGTCACCACGACTACTAGCTGACACGGGAGAACACGAGATTACAGCAAGCTTTCCTCAGAGGCATCCACGTCAAGACATTGTTCTTCTCCACGCTTCTCATCCAAGGGTCAAGCCGTGTAAGGGCACGCACGCTCTAAGTACCTGAGCTGCCTGAGGGAGCTCCAAAGGGCACGATGGGATTCGAACGTCACAGCGGACAGTGCCACCCACCACCACAGGCAACGTTCGATCCCCTCTGGGGCTTCCAGGCCACACGCCCAGCTACTGGCTCTGGGGGAGAGCGCCTCACGTCACTGCGCCTACAGTATTACTGATGTTCTATTATGAATGCTCCCAGTGCATTCACGCATAATTGCCTAGATGCCCACTTCTGTATTTGACAGCTAAAGTACGACTCTGGGTTTGACGTTATCAAAACCACTGCTAATCTGATTGAATTGACGAGTCTGCCCCGATCAAGCCTTCTTGACCAAACTAACCAGGGTTACAACTTCATGGAATGTCTCATGATGTGTCCGTGTGGTTCTTAAACAGTCTTAGAATTGGCGTCAACCGAATGTAACCAGCCAAATGTTTGTTTCATATGTTTCTACAGGCCATGACCGAACAACAGTCAAACCAAACCGACCCGAAGTTGGACCACTGATATGCTACCAGAACTTGACCAGAGCTGCAAAAGGTCAGACCACACAGAATCTTCCGGTCAAAGGCCTCTAAGACATCAGAACTGTTATCTCAACAAGCACAGCCCATTAAAGCATTCTCTCACAGTGGACCTGGTATTTTACTAGCCTCTTGTAAAGGCATGTCGTGACCTCTGAACTACGCCCTCTGCTGTGTCAGCACATCATAACACCGTGGAATGTATAAGTGGGATTCAAACTGGATTATATCACAATCTCTGGAATGGAATCTGGAATGGAATCTGGAATGAGATAAAGCCAAAGAAATAGAATGATCTCTGTTTCAATGAGGAACTCCAGTCAATCTATTTCATGGAATATGGACATACATTCCAGATTACCTGAGTTTATACTCCGTTAATGAGATTTACCTGAAGCAAGGTCAGATGTAAAGGAGACTGTGCAACATGTTGCTGTGGCCATTTAGAATTCATTATCTTCACGTCAGTGTATTTCCCCCCACTTTTTTTCTAGTTTTGCATTGCATGTTTTTAAGGAGGTTTGAAAATGCAACCCGGATTGTTTAAACATGAATCCCCCAAAACATTTTTCCTTTTTCTATTACTGTACATATCATAACACAGCATTACACATTTCTCAGTTTAAAGAAGCATTTATCTTTTCATAAGATATATATGTGATATGGTGTATAGAGCTTATTCATACTGTGGAGAATGTCAAAACAGAACACAATAACACATAAGTTAATCTTATACATACTACCAGTTTAAAATGCATGCCCCCATCCCCCCATCCAAAGTGTCTTATTTTCCTCCCATCCATCCATTCATCCATCCATTCAACTATCCATTCATCCATCCAATGACAGCATTCAATAAACCTACTTATTACATGGTATATAATATCACCATGTCTATCCCTGACATAAACAGTGTTGTTACCATACGCTAGGAGTTCTCCCTTGTTTGTAATTGTTGCCTGGTAACGGTTGCTACTGGTACGCCATGCAGAGAGTGGGGTTCAGCACACACAGAGAGGAGGATGAGGGGGGGTGGGAGGGGCATAGTAATCATTTCATTATTAAGAAGAAGAAGAAGAAGAACCAGAACCATGTGGCGGAGGCCAGCTCTGCCCAGGTCTAGCTGATGGCCAGGCTGTCTGTCTGGGGTGCAGTCTCTGGTGTCTCCCCCTGCTGGGGGGAGGTGGTCATTTCAGGGGTAGCCTCCTCGGGGGTGGGAGGGTCATCTGTGCTGGTGGAGGTGTGAACCTGAGTTGGGGGGACATGGCAGAACGCTGACATCATGGAGCTGGGCCCGGCCTCCGAGTCGTCGTCAGGGTGAGAGGTCACAGAGAGGTGCAGAGCGCCAGGGGTCAGTCTGACAGGGCAGAAGGCCGTGCCGGTGGGGATGAAGTTGACCTTGTTCTTGTCGGGGCAGGAGAAGAGAGGGACAGATGCCGACTGCCTAGAGCTGGACAGACCAAGAGAGCAGGACACTTTAACTCTTCATAACATCCACAGTAACCAGGACTTCAAACATTTACAACGTTGTGGTTAAAAGTATATAAAAAACATCCCCCACATTTTTTTAAATCCACTTTGTAAAGCGAACAGCCGGAACAAGTGTTGAGTAGGTTGAGATAACACCACTCTGTGGTCGGCAGTTACGACCAGCAGCTGGTTAGGCTGATTGCTGATATCAGTAGGAAATAATGTAGATGAGCTTGATTTCCTGCTACACTTGCTATTGAGGTGACAAATGAAGATGCACGTGTCATATGTTTGCTGTTATCTAGTGTGACCATGTATGGCCGCTGGGGCATATTTCAGCTGTATCACCTGCATTACAGTGGCCACTCCTGAGTCCCATGTGTGGGTGTGTGAGTCATGACATCAACAGACTGGGTCTCACCTTTAACATTCCCTGAAGCACTACCACCATTACTGTAGCTTTATATGATTTATGTGTGGTGCATTTTACCACAGCATTGTTTCATTTCCATATTTTCAAAGAGAATCCATTAAAATATCCTAATTTAGTGTGTTTCCAACGTAGCCATCAAAACACCCTGTGTGTAAAAAAGTTAGCAAAAAGATAGTAGTCCTTAATTTGCATCATCAAATGAGACTTTTCACTTGGACCCTGATCAACTTTGCTGGGTAATTCCCATTCACAGAAACACGCTAGCCGACTTCACCCATCCCTTTTGTCAGTCAGCATCTTTGACTAATCACATTATCACATTGTTGCCTAATTTTATAACATGGTTAACATTAGCTAAAGACCATATTGCCATTGTCATCATTTACAATGTTGAGACATTAACTTTAGATGGCACGTTTTTTTCCTACAGCATACTTATTGTCCTGATTCAGCAATGTCCTCATATTTCCAAGCCTTTATAGTGAAATTTAGACTAAAGTCTTCATATTCATTTACATAAGAAATAAAGAACATTGTCTGCACTGCATGAAGGCCAGACAGGTATTTCAGCTAGGAGCTGCGGTCCTTAATTCCACTGATCACAGCGGGTGCGGTGATGTTATTTTCCTTGCATCATTCATCAGTCATGATTAGCTACCATGGCTAACATTAGCAACAGGCGCAGTACTCTTTATACGGTCATAAAGGACACGGGGTATGCTGGCTCCCTGGCATGCTTGCTTCTCCGTGGAGTAACACTGTAGACTAAAGGTAGCGGCAAATAATCATTGTGCCAATATTATAGTTCATTACTCACGTAGTACTGTACAGGGTCCAGGGAAGGGGGGGAAATGGTTCCATATTACCGCCAGGGACACAGTTAAGCTGTCTGTGGTTTGGGACAACTTGTGTTGGTCACTTGCACTGGCTTATCAGTGCCTGAAGGCAATAATGTTAGTTATTACACAGTCAGCTAATGATTCAAATGGTTCAAGGTCCAAAACCCTTCCTCAGTCGACTGTTGACGTAGCTGAGTGATGCCGCGTGGGAATGTGAGATAGTTTTGGACTACTACGGACTTCCCACAAAAAACAAACATCTCGATAAAACAGGTAAAACTGTACTTGAACTTCCTCAAGAATTGCAAGCCACACAGAAAGAGAGGCGACCAAAAAGTAGCCAAACATCAGAGAAAACTAACACAGAAGTACAGAGTTAGCTACCGGTCACCAAAAACGGTACACTGCAACAGAATGACATATCTTGCAATGGGTTGTAACTTCATTTCGGCGTGGCCAGTCGTCATAGCATAGCCTGGGATATTATACACGCAACAGATCAAAGGCTGAGCCCGCACCACTCAGGCGGCTTGCCTGAACCAGGAAGTGGCCTCGGCATCCTTTTTCTGAGCTAGCCTAAAGGTTAACACTGAATGTGCTCATGTTCCCTGTGCTCACCTCAATTCCTCAAACACCTTGATCTTCTCACATCCCTCTGGGGGCTCCCTCTTGAACATGTAGCTGTTGTTGGGTTTAGGAGACGACGCGAACTTCGGCAGCGGAGAACTGCTGCCACTGTCTGTGGACAGGGAGACGCAGAGACACGGGTCAGGAGAAAATGGAGACGATGCTGCCTCACAGGCACAGAGGCAACAGCCAGAGCAACATCTGGCACCGAAACGGACAAGTAGCAAAGCCAAGCCTGAGGCGGGCCGATTTACCTTTGTCCCGGTCATAGAGCAGGTCGTCCGTGGAGTAGGGGCTCCCACCTTGCGAGCCCGACTCTGGGGGGCAGGCAGGGGAGGGGCAGGGGGACAGGCTGGAGCAGCTGGAGGAGCGGCCGGGCACGGAGGGCGTCTGTGTGTCCACGCTACGAGTGCTGCTGCTACGCTGCTGCGGGGGGAAGGGGGCCCTCCGCCCGTCCGGCACTTCCAATGCCTGAGAGGGCGGGGCGGAGGATTCGGAGGGCGGGGCGGAGGGTCCGGTGGGCGGGGTGGAGGGTCCGGTGGGCGGGGTGGAGGGTCCGGTGGGCGGGGTGGAGGGTCCGGTGGGCGGGGTGAAGGGTCCGGAGGGAGGGGCGGAGGGTACAGAGGGGAGGAAAGGAGACCCGGCACATGTAGGGAAAAGAGATGTTTGTCAGTTAGAAGCTGAAGTAATAGGGTTACCATTGACAACGCAGGCAAACGGCACATGTCCAGGACAATGCAGGTGGGGAGGTCTGAGAAGACAGGTCAGCCACCTCTAAACAACACGAGCCTAACTGACATCATCTTTAATCAGCACAGCTTTCTGTGTCAGTACACCTTCCACACCTTGAGCTCCTCTTTCTCTCCATTGTTGTCTCTGATGAAGACCTTCTCCAGCTCGTGGTTGATGCCCTCCATGCTGCTGGGCACTCTGGAGATGGAGGGCTTGGGCACTGTCATGGACATCTGGGATGACTTAGACATGCAGGACCACTGGAACACATACAGTTAGCAGTTAGCCTTGTTACAACACGTTGGTTAGAGGCAGGCACGGTGGCCTGGTGGTTTGGGCGCCTGACTGGTGTCTGAACGGTCCCTGGTTCTAATCTCTCTACGTCCAAGCTGAACGCTATGTTGTTCTGTACCTGGGAAAGATGGTTAAAAGTCAGTTCACCTTCTTCCCCTGTACAATTCTCCCCAAGTCATTACTTTAATAAGAACTGGTTCTCAATCAACTTGGTTGAACAATGGTCAAACTAAAAGCTTATCCAATTCCAGTCTCGTACTGTAATGGAAGAGGAGAAACACATTGCACCCTTAACCAAATAAAGATTATGGTCCGGTTTCATGAAGATAGACTTTGACTATGGCTTATCTATAGTAGATACACCGAATCACAAGGTCTACACTCAGCCGCTCTGAGCGGTCTACACCCAGCTGCTCTGAGAGGTCTACACCCAGCCGCTCTGAGAGGTCTACACCCAGTCGCTCAGAGCGGTCTACACCCAGCCGCTCAGAGAGGTCTACACCCAGCCGCTCTGAGAGGTCTACACCCAGCCGCTCTGAGAGGTCTACACCCAGCCGCTCTGAGAGGTCTACACCCAGCTGCTCTGAGAGGTCTACACCCAGCTGCTCTGAGAGGTCTACACCCAGCCGCTCTGAGAGGTCTACACCCAGTCGCTCAGAGCGGTCTACACCCAGCTGCTCTGAGAGGTCTACACCCAGCCGCTCTGAGAGGTCTACACCCAGCTGCTCTGAGAGGTCTACACCCAGCCGCTCTGAGAGGTCTACACCCAGCCGCTCAGATAGGTCTACACCCAGTCGCTCAGAGCGGTCTACACCCAGCTGCTCTGAGAGGTCTACACCCAACCGCTCTGAGAGGTCTACACCCAGCCGCTCACATAGGTCTACACCCAGTCGCTCAGAGCGGTCTACACCCAGTCGCTCAGAGCGGTCTACACCCAGTCGCTCAGAGCGGTCTACACCCAGTTGCTCAGAGCGGTCTACATCCAGTTGCTCAGAGCGGTCTACACCAGTGGTAAATGGGTGTTTGTTGGAGGAGTACAATATAAGGACATTTTACTTAAAAAATGTTGCGAGAGTGTATTTACAAAAAGAAAAGCTTGATTTGGAAAAATATTGCAACCGTTAAACCAACCGTGGAGCATAGCGCCAAATACGTACAGAAAGATGCCAAAAATTAAATATTGAAGAGGAAATATCCTCTTAAGAAAGGACCCCATAAGAAACTCAAAGCCACAACCGAAAATGTGGTGAACATATAAGAGGGCCAGTGAATGTTCTGGGGGATGAGAGCAGGACGGGAAAGTGTGTGGTGTTGTCAATATTACCAGCAGAGTTCCCTCACGCACTGACACTGACAGCACCCCACCTTGTCAAGAGCAAGACCCCGAAGGGTTAAGAGCAGCCAGCGAATTAACATTAACGATTTAAAGCCTACAAGGACGTTATGTTGTTTATTTGCTGTTGTTTTGTTATGGAACTTACGTTATGGATCGTAACCAAGGTCACATATTATATTTGACACAAGTTAGCCTGGGGGTCTCCTTTTTTAGTCTAAAGTAAGTCAGTGTTAATTTTTGTGAAATGGTCTAACTTGCATTAGCCTAGTCAATGAGCACTTTTTTGACCGGTATAGAACTATATACCAGTCTAAAATAGCTTTGTGAAATCAGCCCCAGGAAACAGGAGTGCTCGAACCGCTGCTGCCATATTCTATTGTGCAGTTGATAAAGGGTTTCTACAAAATTCCAGTCACAAAGACAAAATAGGCTATATTTGATAAATCAACGATAACTCCGGGGATCTGAGCAGAAAGGTGGGGTTAGTTTAAGAGTTTCCTTTTGGAGGGAGGAGGCTTCCTTCCTTCGCACAACAGTAATCACAATTGTTTATTGGCATTCCCCTCCAGACCTAAAACAGGAAGTGACGAACTCTTAGTGAGCGAGTAGTAGCTCTATGACACATCGATGAGCCGTGAGCAGTCTGGAACGCCGCACAGACAACCGGGTCTCACCTGGGCTTGGATGAGCGTGCTGTTACTGGGGTTGTGGTTGAGGACGGTGTTAGGTCCAAGGAAAGGAGACAGGCTGTCTTTGTCCCTCTGTAGTTGACCCTGTTGCCTGCCTCTGAGCTGGTGCCGGAGCTTGGCTATCTGCTGAGAACGAAGGAGGGGAAGAAGGAGGGAAACAGGGAGAAGATAAGGGAGAGGAGTGGAGAACAGACCAGGAAATTACAGAAAACTAGACATGGGGAGAAAGAGAGAAGGGAATGGTAACACTTTGACGGATGTACTTCTTTTTCTCATGTTGCCTGGTTCAAATGATGTTCTGTGACGTTACTCAAAATATCCTCAAGGGGTCACCGTAGTACATGGCAAGATCCACAGGACACGGCTACAGTGATGAATGCGGTCGGCCGTACAGCTTTATCTGTGTAGTCCCAAAGTAATGTACATATACAGCAGATGGTGTGAAAGAAAAGCAACTGGCAGGCTTGTCATTCATCTAACAGCTCAAGGAAGAATCCAGAGAAACCTAACAAGCAAATGGACTCGGTCTATTTGAGTATGCAAACGTCTTAAAAGCCGAAGGCTATATGATTTATAGTAGATCATGTATTGCAATTTGCATGGTGTGTTCAAACTTTTCAAAGGCCCACCGACAACACAATGCAATTCATCTATCTAACAGAAGATATGATTGAGTACTGCATTCCTCTCTGCTCTGACCAATCCGGACTAATGGGATGGGGCCCATGTCCGGTGTGGCTTTTTATCTTTACTCAGATCTTTATGTCTTCAGAATTTTGCATCCATATTAGCCCACAAAGTGCATTGCAAATGTTGCCTGTTGAACTCTCAGGCAAGTGGGGGACTCATATATCAGACTGAAGCCCAGACGGAAGCCCAGTATAGTTCCTGGCACAGACCAGAAGATCACAGCCAACAAAATGAGAGAACAAGAGTGTTAAGAGTTCAATTCTTCTTGTCACTGGTAAACTCTTGGTCACTAACTTTAAAATTAGGCACGGGCTGTACACAATCTTTCCTAAAGGACTAATCTACAATAACTGCTAATGTCTTTCCTAAAGGACTATTCTACAATAACTGCTAATGTCTTTCCTAAAGGACAATTCTACAATAACTGCTAATGTCTTTCCTAAAGCACTATTCTACAGAAACTGCTTTTCTCTTACCTAAACAACGATTTTAGAGTAACAGCCAATGTCTTTCTTAAAGGATTATTCTACAGTAACTGCTTGTGTCTTTCCTAAAGGACTATTCTACAGTAACTGCTTGTGTCTTTCCTAAAGGACTATTCTATAGTAACTGCTTGTGTCTTTCCTAAAGGACTATTCTACAGTAACTGCTTGTGTCTTCCCTAAAGGATTATGCTTAACTGCTTTGGCCAATGGCCTCGGTTCACTGGCAAAGGGGCACTGTCATAAGACTGATTTGCCCTGCCCCTAAAGTCCGAAAAAGACCTGAGTGAGGCGTCACTATGAATCGATACATATCAGGCATGTTAACTGTCTAGAAAACCAATCTGACTGACTGTTACATTCTAGAGTGACGGACTAGAGTGACTGTCACTGTTTTTGGCTATTAAACTTTTTGTATACAGAACTATCATACATTTCAATACGACAGATCTTTCTTGCAACACAGTGTCTATCTCAGTTCCTCCTCCACTGTGCACAGCATCTTAGTACCAACAAGGACAGGTTTAAACACGTTGTCTTCCCTGTGTCTTCATGCAAACCGTCCTTCAACTGGCCTCCACACACAACTCATCGTAGGCTTTTTCCTTTCAGTATTTTACTATGGCAACAAAACCCAGCTAGGTCATCTGGAACACAAGCAGCACCCGCTTATATTCCCAACGCATTTACACAGAACTGTCTGACTGGTTCACCAAGTTATTGTACTATAGCAGGACAGAGAAAGCCTGCACCGCTTTCAATTACCACGTGTTGCTACGCTGCACAGATTCAGCAAACACACTTCCTGAATAACACAAACTCAAAAATACCCATACCGAAAACTCACTCAAACTCACACACATGGAAAACTCACACAACTCTCACAAACGCACACAGTCGTATCCTCGGATGCCTGTACAGACTCTGAACGTGAGCGACCGACGCGAACGTACTCAGCACAGCGACAACACACGGCAGTTAACAAATGGAGTCCAACCCGAAGAGAATATGGTGCTGGTGAAACCTGGCAGCCGTGCATGTTGTTCGCCACGCACACGCAAACACATCCACTTAGCAAAGTGAAGGCAGTTGTAAGGCATTAACACGCACGTGTGGCGTGTCCGTGCGTGCGCGCGTGCGTGCGTGCGTGCGGGTGTGGCCTGCGTGTGGGAATGTGTCAGTTGTGAGTAGAGTGCATCCAAAGCCTCCGAGGTAATGAGGACACAGAAACAGTTTAAGTGAGAGGAAGTGTTTGCATTAATTAGGTCTATGGGATTAGGATTGCTGTGGATTACAGTGGTTTAACAATCCTGGGATCTCTCACGGGCAACATGGAGGTTACACGGCCCCACCACGACCACGGCGCCGAGCCAAACGGGCCTTCAACTTAAAGACCCGTTTTCTGCTTTATTTGACAGGAACACACGAGCTTTGGCGTCCTCGGCGTAGACCACGGGACTCAGCTTAACACATCCACACTACAGCCCCACTACTCTCAGTAGAGAACACGCCTGAGTAGAGCAATCCCAACTCTCACCCGCTAAACGAGTGAGAGAGACAGTAGCCCAGAAACTGGATGCAAAGAAAGAGGGAGAGAGAAAGAGAGAGTGAGAGGCCTGCCTGGCTGTCCTTCTTGCCAATAAATTGCATGCTGGGCTATGGGCTGGCAGTTGGTTGCTGGGGGGAAGTGACCGGTTAGTTAGAGGGGAGACAGATAGTGTTATCGGCCTTCTCCCTGCTGGTGGCTGTACGGCATCAGGGTGGAGCTGAGACAGGATGATAAGACAGTGCTCCGCCACTGACACCCAACAGACAAGCCCCGGGCTTGAGGAAGTCTGAGGTCATACAGGAAGTTATATATAGAAGAATGACAGCAATATTGTCAATGCACAGCATGCAACAATACAACGCACTACATCGCTGGTGGGCAGGGCTGCCTTCTAAGTGCTTTCCTGTCCGTGAGGATTGTGACAGGAAACTTGGTTCCTCAGAGCGAGTTAGGATTTCTCATGACATTGGTCACTTTCAGCATGCGCCTCTGTGTGGAGTGCACGCAAGCGTGTGTGAGCGTGTACCTCTTTGAGCTGGTCGGCGCTGCCCCAAGACGCCGAGCGCTGGTGTGTGGCCTTCTTCTCTCCTGCTTCTTCACTCCAACATCCGGGAGTCTGTGAACAGCAAGAACAAAACAGGGTCATGGTCAATCTGGGCGAGGGAACATTCCATGTCATCTACCTTGTTCTCGTTAGGGTTTTCTCCATCAATACGTAACAAGGTCTCAACCGGTTACGAGTGCCCCTGTCTGTGGCTGGGCACAATAGATGGCTGGGCGTGGCCTCAACTAGAGACGAAGTGACAAATAAGTAGTTATGTAAACCGCAGAGAGCTTCAAAAAGACCTGGCCTTGTCCACTGATTAGCCCTGGTCTGACCAGTTGCTGGAGCACAGAGGGAAGGGCAAGACCAGCGTAAAAGAGAGAAGACGGGCTTTCTCAGCATGTCAGGCACCAGACAAGGATAAATAGGGGCTGTGTTCTGATTAGGAATAGCTCTGTGTGTCTCGAATATCAAGAGGTCAGAGGGGGGGCAGGAGAAAATGAGAGAGAATATACCGTGCACTGTAAGGTAACAGACGAGTGAGTGAATGTGGTAAAATGGTGAAACTCGTTCCTCCATTCACATGTGGAGATTTCAAAGGTTGTCTCTGTAGCCAGGTCAGTGGCATTGCCAGAGACACAGAAAGAAGACTTGGAGCAGAGGCTATTTTCCTCTCTACAAAGACAACACACACACACACACACACACACACATACGGAGCATCTCCTCTCTTCCTACACGTGTGACCGCATACTGATCCCTGATTGGTCCACCTGCACTGCATGTGTTCTGTCAATGAACAAACAGTCTGAAGGGAAATTCCAGGTTTTCCGTTGGTTAGGGTTCGGCTGTTTGGCATATGAATAGTGGCCTTATGCCATGAGCCAAGGATAACCCTTGATCTGAGGGCGACAACCAGAGCGGGTCCGTTCTGCACGTGTGGATGTGGCAGGTTTCTCCATGCATGAGACAAGGGCTGAAATAAAGGGAAGTCGGGGTGTGGCACAGACAGACTTATTTGTACGGTAAAGCATGTGACTGGTTGGCTGTTGAGTCGAGTCCTCAAATGCTGTCGGAGGATCTGGCAGTATGATGTTTGCCGGCCTGGAGAGGTCATTTGCCTCGTTGCTAGGGTTGTTGGGCCCTGGTTGTTGAGCAGTAAAAACAGGATGTACGGGGTCATTGTGGGATGTCCTCTCTGACTGACATTGCTCTCACTTAGACTGGCTCTGGCACTATAGATAGAGGAAAAACGTAAGGCCAAATCGAACCATTCACTGGTCAGTCGGTCCGTTTGAAGGATTATCAGGGCCAGCAAGTTAAACCCAGGTCAGTGGCACCAGTGTACAGTACACAGAACACTACACACCCTGGCCTGTGCAATCACACAGAGACTGGCCCGGTTCTGGGTCTTGACAGTATCTTAGTGTTGCCTATTGGCCAGTCGGACCAGGGAGCGTCCCAGTCACTGCACCAAACAGGACAAGCTAGAGGAGGAAGGAGGAGAACATTCCAGGTCACTGACCCAGAGAATTATCGAATAGGATGAGGGAGGGGAGGGGGAGAGGAAGGAGGAGCAGGAGGAGCAGGAGGAGGACACAGAACAGAAGCAGCGGTGATGGAAAACGTGTCTGTGTACAAACAGTTGACTTCAGCTGACAACTAGGAGCTGCTATGACACACTCTTTGTGCTCCTGTGACACCCAGGTCACTAGAAAACAGACCTGAATGGTCAACCTGGAGTAAGACCAGAGAGGCCCGCAGACAGTGGGCAGTAAACAGTGTAGCGACTGGCAGAAACTGGCTGTACTGTACACCTTGAAAAGAGGAACACAACGGCTCACTGCTCTCTGTGGTGGCAGGTAAATCAGTGACTGGGCACATACCAAACCGCCACCAGAAAGAGCTCACTTCCCACGGAAAACTCAGCCCCTCCTGCCTAGCCGTTCTCTGCCCTGCGCCTCAGCGGGCCAGATCAGAAGGGGAATGCGTCCCAGATCCAACTGGCACCAGGGCAGTCCACACACGCACTTTCTTCCAGCTGGAATATCTGTAGGTGTCACTCTTTGAATGAAATGTCACACGCATTCATCCTGATGGGGGTTGGGGCAGATGAAATGTGGACCACATTCATCCCAGTAAGGGGGACCAGACAAAACGTGACACATGCAGGGTAGAGTACAGAAGAGGGGGACAGGAAGTAACGAAGCGCCAACTACTTGACTTTCATGCACATAAGTGCCCATCCATTCATCTCTGTGGGGGGAGGGGGGGGGGGCAGATTGAACGCGACACAGTGACACAGGAAGTGGGGGGGGGGCACCTACCTGGGTGGATTTGTCTTTCATGCACGAGGGGTAGTTGATGTGGGGGTCACGAGGCCACTGGCCGGTGAGATAGGGGCCGGTGATGGTGCCCAGGGACGACGTCCGCCGGATGGTCCCGCAGTTACGCAACTGCTGCTGTGGCCTGGACCTCTCTCCTGGGGAGTGAAGGAGAAGGCCAGAGAGGGAGGGAGAGGATGGAGACAGGTTTTATTTGAGGAGACAGGGAGGTATAATGCCTGACACTGTACATTAATCTCGTGCTTCTAACTGATTGACTACCGGTTGGAGTACAAGGCCTGTCCACCCATACTTTGGGAAGCAGAAGGCCCTTTCCGAATCCCTTTTGATCAGTTCTAGAGGCCATTTGAAGAATATGCAGATGGACACAACAATGTCCCGGTGTTTGATCCGGGATCGGCATTGACTTGGTTATCCATGGAGCAGCCAGGAAAGGCCCGCCCTCACGCTGAGGCAACTCTACACCTGATAACACACAGGGCTCCCTGGGACCTGAGCATCTGGGTCAAGGGCTGTGTGTTTGTTTTAGCAACATTCTCTGGTGTGTGTGTGCGTGCGCGCGCACGCACGCATGTCTGCGTGCGTCTATGAACGATAGAAACAATGCTATTTCCTGTACATGCTCCTAAACCCACGGTCTTGTATGGGGCACGCACGTACACACAAACACACACACACATATAAACAGACATATGTATACACACACACTCATGCAGAAACACACCCATCCACCAGAGCAAAAGGCTTCCACTCATATGGTGCTAGCATATGGGCCTGTAGCAAAGCTGACCAAACAGGCCTGGCTTCTAAGAACATTCCAGCATGACATGAAACAGAGCATGTGTAAATACTGTGTACAGTAAAACCTCCTAGGAGTATTGGGGGGCATTCATTTTATATTTACCTTAATGTAAGACCTTAAAGGGATAGATTGTGACTACGGCAACGAGGGCCTCCCCAGAGTCAAATGAACTTGCAGACTCCATTTTAATTCCTCTGCATGCAGTTTGAAGGGAGTTGCTGTCTAAAAACTGCCCAATTGCTACCTAGCATTGGAGCGATGAGCCAATTACCCAGCCCTTATGCTAACAGAAAAGCCCTTCTTACCATTACCGACAATGTCATGTCACCAAAATCTGTCTGCAGCTCCAAAAACCTGACTCCATTTACACACGCATGGGTTTCACCTGAGAGAAATGACTCATAATTCTTTAGGTTGATTGGAGCTCACGGAAAAGGGCCAAGGACAGGGTCTCCTGGGGCAAATCCACGGGCTTCCAGGTACACGGGGAAATGCTGAGGGAACTAATCATTCGGTCTTAGCTGGGATCTGCCACACTACATCAAGCTCCAGTAGCTGAGGTGAGCAGAGGACTAAATAAGACAGGGAATTACACCGAGGCCACACAAAGTTGATTTAGATGTAAAATGGAGGTGAGCAAATGTATGACAAACAGTAAAATATGTTACCAAGAGGTATTTTGACTTTAGCGTGATGGTTTTGGAACGACAGCTTGAGTGCTGTTCAAGGTATCAGCTACTGTTGGCTAACTAAGTTTTGACCATGGCTTTGATAACAGTTAGGCTAATTTCACTCTATACCGGCCAAATGATCATAGTAAATTCTCTCTAGCGTTTGAATTATGTATGGTGGAAATGGTTTTTTCACTTGGACTATATTTAACTTTAAATAAATGTCTTGTTTTATGGTGAGGACAAATTTAAACACTTGGATCATAGATTTGATATAAACACCTAAAACACATCTCATACATTTCATTTCACTTGTGTAACATAGCTATTAATACATTACTTTAATACCATAGTATTTCTCACCTTTGACCTTTGATAGTTAGTCTTTAACAACATATTTAATCACTACCTGTTTAAGCAGGTGAGCCGTGACAATGTTTGTTGTTCTACTAAGCCTTGTCTCTAGCTTTGCTTTTAAATAGTTAGCCTTTGACTGAGCTCCAAATGGTTCAAATGTTTCTCCAATTCCGGCAGAACTTCCCTGGGACCTGGACCCACAATCAGACTACCGGATCAGATGTCAGCATCTTGGCACACTGTTTTCCCCCCGTTTCCTAGATCAGATGGACAAGGGGGGAGAGAGAGCAAGAAAGAGAGGTGCTGGTCTCTGCCAGGAGCTCTCCTGGAAAAACCCAGAGACACCATCAAAGCACAGTGTTGTGTGTCTGTGTGTGAATGTTCAGTATTTGGAGTATACATTCAGTATGTAGTGTGTGTGCATGGGCCATGTGTCTGTGTGTGTGTGTGTGTGTGTGTGTGTATGTTCAGTATGCAGTGTGTGTGCATGGGCCATATGTCTGTGTGTGTGTGTGTGTGTGTCTGTGTGTGTATGTGTGTGTGTGTGTGTGTGTGT
>JACXGJ010005639.1:0-38150 GCA_016801105.1 Esox niger | reverse complement strand
GGGGGGGGGGGGGGTGTAACTGTATTGTCCCGAAGCCCTAACTGAAATAGGCCCACACACGGAGAGGGGGAGGAAGGGAGGGGACAAACAGATCTGAAGTTAGCTTTTATGAAATGGAAAGCTGGTTAATACATATGAGAAGAAAAAAAGTGAGATACATTAGGGAAGAGGGACGACAAGGGGTTAAAAGACAAGGAGTAGACAGAAAGAACAGGGAAGATATCTCCCCCGGGGTCCCGGGACTCCTGCCCTCCTCATTTGGCCCAGGAGATGTTCAGGCAACGGGAGATGAAGGCGTACGTGTCGGCCACTTCCTGGATGACCTTGCTGGTGGGCTTGCCGGCGCCGTGGCCCGACTTAGTGTCCACGTGGATGAACAGCGGGTTGGTCTGGCCCGGCCAGCGACCCAACACGTGCTGCAGAGTGGCGATGTACTTCAGGGAGTGCAGGGGGACCACGCGGTCGTCATGGTCACCCGTGAGGAGGAGGACTGCGGGGTACTGGACGCCTTCGCCTTCGGGCACGCGGATGTTATGAAGCGGTGAGTACCTGGGGTTGAAGGGAAATACAAAATAAGGGCGTCAGATTCCCCACGGGACGGATCTGGGTCAGTGAGAAGCATGTTGTGAGCTGGCTGTTACAAACCAAGGCAGCCCTCAGAACACCGGAGAACTGGCAAATTGTGCTCCGCTAATTAGCATTTATTTAAAGACTCAAACTTTACACAGAGATAACTAGTTTTTCTCTGTATTGTGTGCGTTGAAAACAGTCTCGAAGCTCCTGGCACAGGCATAAACATACTAGCCAAAGGTTAATCAGAAATGACTTGAACCCACTTGATGAGCCAGTCAAACTGCTCCTTGACCTCACAGCAACCAAAGTCAGTGGTCCAGGCGTGTCCGATGGTGAACTTGTGGAACTTGAGCATGTCCATGACGCCAACCTGGGCAACGGCACAGCCAAAAAGCTCTGGCCGTTGGTTCACACAGGCCGCTGGGGGACCGCGAAGGAGAAACAGACGTTAGCAGGAAGCAAGAGAATCACCAAGCACCAGGTCATTAGGTACACCCCTCTGGTATTTGCCTCTGTACGCTTCAAGGTTGTGATAGAAATTTGAAATTGTGAAGCAATATAATGATTCAATGTTTTTTTTTATATTACATTGGCAGTTATGAGTTTATATTCATTTCTATGGGGGTTTCATTTAGTATGCTGTGACCTAGGTCAATGAGTAATTAACAGACATCTGGGTTCTCTGTTTACCTGTTGAAGAGATCAGCTTGACTAGAGAATGACCTGGCATCTGTTCTTTGTTCAATGTGGGACAACTTTGAGTTGGGGGCGTGGTCAGTGAAGATGCTACAAAGGCGCCTGTCGTACCTAGATACTTTGATTACTCGGACTGCGGTCATACTAGGTGGCCGTATATCGATTATCCCATGCGCATGTAAAAATACAAAACCTTTATAGAACTTTGGACTCAAGACCGATTATTTTTCTTTAACAAGGTTCAATGCGTTGTGCATCTAGAGACGTCCTCCTGAACAACAACATTGCTAAGAGATGTTATTTAAGTATTTGTGGTCTTTCTATCAGTTTAAGTCGGTCCATTCTCCCAAGACCTCTCTCATTAACACGTTTCTCTCCCACATAACTACTGCTCACTGGATGTTTTCGGTTCCCTGCAATCCCGAGATTGTGGTGTGTACAAATCCCAATAGGTCAGCTGTTCCTCAGAAGCTGGAACCACCACGTTTGCCACCAACGATCATACTAGAGTCAAAGTCACTGAGATTGCACATCTTCTCCACTTTAATATATGCTCTAATAATAAACCTTTTGACCAAGTCTGCATGCATTACATCAGCGTTTCTCAAGCCTCTCCAGGGGCCTCCCAAAGCCGTTCCATGTATTAGATGTAACCCAAAGCTAGTACGCCTGAATCACCTTGTTAACAAATTATCAAGCCCTTGGCTGCTTGAGTCAGCTGAGATCAGGGCTACATCGAATACATGGAACAGCTGAGGAGGCCCCAGGAGAGATTTGAGAACCACATTACATGATGAGCTGCAGCCAGACAATTCGCTTTTTGCCCTAGCGAGCAGGTGTACCTTACGAAGAGGCTGATGAACGCAGAGTGAGACCAAGCATTTCCGCAGGGAGACACAGCTTAAGGCAGTGTCAGGGTTAGATAATCGACTGGAAGTGCTGCCATTGTCCACGGCATTGCTTTCAATAGCAAGTGATGTCATCAGCGTGCGACGTACCTACAAGCAGGCCCCCATTGGAGCCTCCGTTGATGGTCAGCTTGGAGGGGGACGAGTAGCCCTCTTTGATGAGATACTCTGCTGCACACTGGAAGTCTGTGAAGCAGTTCTGCTTGTTGGCTAGCATCCCCGCTGAATGCACAGACAGACAGACGCACACACAGAGAATGGGTGAGTGGGTGTGTACACATTATATTAGGGGTTTTGTGTGGTGTGTGTGTTTTTGAAGTGTTTAAAACTTGTTGAGTTGAGTGGGTTGTGTGCATTACCTTTGTGCCAGGTCTCTCCATACTCCCCTCCTCCTCTGATATTAGCTACAGCCAACACGCCTCCCATGTGTCGGACAAATATCAGCCGTGAAACACTAGGAAACAAACACCCACTACCTTTACCGTCTAAACAAGACAAGACAAAATACCAGCCGTGAAACATTACTCAGGGGTTGTCCCTGTAGCTAGCATTATGACTCATGTTTGTGCCTCTAGCTAGCATTTTGACTTGTGTTTGTACATGTAGCTAGCATTATGACTCGTGTTTGGGCCTCTAGCTAGCTGTATTACACGTGGTTGTACCCATGGCTAGCTGTATTACACGTGGTTGTACCCATGGCTAGCTGTATTACACGTGGTTGTACCCGTAGCTAGCTGTATTACACGTGGTTGTACCCGTAGCTAGCTGTATTACACGTGGTTGTACCCGTAGCTAGCTGTATTACACGTGGTTGTACCCGTAGCTAGCTGTATTACACGTGGTTGTACCCGTAGCTAGCTGTATTACACGTGGTTGTACCCGTAGCTAGCTGTATTACACGTGGTTGTACCCGTGGCTAGCAGTATTACTCGTGGTTGTACCCATGGCTAGCAGTATTACTCGTGGTTGTGCCCGTGGCTAGCAGTATTACTCGTGGTTGTACCTGTAGCTGGGTGTGATGGAGATGTTGAACCCGCCATAGCCATAAAGGAAGGCCGGATGAGAGCCGTCCAGCTTCAGTCCCTTCTTATGGACGATGAACATGGGGATCTCAGTACCGTCCTTACTGGGGTAGAACACCTGGACACACGGGAGTAGATGCACAGGTTGGTTCCCATGAACACACCTGCCTCTCCGTTGGTTGTGCTGGTCTGTTTGTATCAGACAGTACGACACAACATTTTTTGTCTTTACCAACTGGTCTGTGGACAGATCATAATCAGCTCTGAAAACAATCTGATGTCAAAAGAGCTGATGTTAACCGCAACCTCTGAACTGCTCAGAAAACGTGGGAAGAATCCGCTAGTACAAGTCAACGAGGGAGAGTCTTTCTTGTGCATGCACAAAACCCATCTTCCACAAAGCATCTATTACTGCTAGCGAAGGCCAGGGTGACAGTGGCAATCGCTAGCCAGGACTGTAAATCCGAGAGGTGTTAATTCCTCTTGCGTCTGAACGCAAACTGAGCACCAATATGAGCGCAACCCTTCGGACACACGCGAACACGCCTCACCTGTGTTGTTTGATAGTCGGAGGGATCAAAGCCCTTGACAGTGACCTCTCGGAAGACGTGGGGCTGCAGAGGGTCCTTTGTCAAGTCACAGTGGTAGATGATGGCTGGACAACAGAGATCAGAGTCGGGCTCAATAATAATGTGTTAAACTACAACACTTAAAATCATTGGGCCCCACTCTCTTTTTTTTTTACAACCAATACTGCTGCAGAGTAAATAGGATCTTGATAACAGTGGTAACAAAGGTGTAGCCTGTTAATGGTGAAAACGTATGAGTGTACCTGGCGAGAGGAAAGATGTGAAATAGTAGAAGATCTCAGAGTCCCTCTTGCGTCCGGTGAAGCCCACTATGGAGCCCACATCCAGGGGGAAGGTCCGGAGCTCCTCCCCTGAACTCAGACGGTACATCTTCAGCACATTCTTCACGTCGTGCAGGAAACAGACAAACAGGAAGCTAGAGTAGGTACAGGTGGCAAACACTAGACAGAGAGAGGGAGGTGGGGGGGGGGGGGCAAAACAAGGAAACTCATTGGATGAGAAAGCCACAAGTCCCTCCACTCTAAAGCTTCTGCCCCAAAGGGGTTTGAGGAGGTGCTGTAGTGAGAGCACACGAGGAGTATGCAATTAAAATCACCCACAGAGCAATGGGCCAAAAAGATGTGAACATTCAAAACGATATTTCAGTAGAATCTAGCAGAACAAATCTTAGATGAGAGTGAATGTAACAACCCCAGTGATACAGCCTCTTATCGTCATACGCTGTCACATGGTCATACGCTGTCACATGGTCATACGCTTTCTTATCGTCATTACAAGTGACACAGTCTTTAGAGGTGACAGACATGTGAGTGGCACGCCGTCGCGTACAGTGGCACGCCGTCGCGTACAGTAGAATTTAAGCCACTATGCTTGCTGCTGCAAGCACAACAATGACCTACCGATGACATCTTTGTCATGCTCGGGGATGAGCTCTTTCCAGTTGACCTGGGCGGGACGTGCAAAGTCGATGTTGATGAGGCGGTAGCGTGGGGCCTCCAGGTTGGTCTTAAAGGTAAACACGGTGCCCTCGTTGGTCACATACTCGTACTCCGCATCAAAATTGTCAATCAGCTTCACCCATGGCAACAGGCCTGTTAGAGGAAGAGAGACAAAACCTGGCATCATCATCAAACTGAAATACGCTTAGGAAGACGAACGGAAACCAAACGGAAAAGGTCTTAGTAAGGCATCGTATCGCCTACTTAACGACCGTAAACTAAACAGAAAGGTCCTCATAAGGCAACGTATCACCTACTTAACGACCGTAAACTAAACAGAAAGGTCCTAATAAGGCAACATAGCACCTACTTAACGACCGTAAACTAAACAGAAAGGTCCTAATAAGGCAACGTATCGCCTACTTAACGACCGTAAACTAAACAGAAAGGTCCTAATAAGGCAACGTATCGCCTACTTAACGACCGTAAACTAAACAGAAAGGTCCTAATAAGGCAACGTATCGCCTACTTAACGACCGTAAACTAAACAGAAAGGTCCTAATAAGGCAACGTATCGCCTACTTAACGACCGTAAACTAATCAGAAACACTCATCTACCGTAAATGAACCGAACCCTTTATCTGTAGCGGGCGTTTGTAACTTGATAACTCATGGCGCCTATGACTAGCAGTGGGAGGTCATTCAGGTCGCTGCGCGGGGGAAGACAGATGGGTGACGAGTGTGTGGACAGTCTGGTACCTGTGATTCCCTGGGGGGTGCTTTGAAGGTCGCAGTACCACAGCCGGTTGACTGGGTCACAGCCCTCTCTGATGGACAGGAGGACGTAGCGGCCGTCATCCGACACCTGCAGGGAGAAAGCAGACAGGCTTTCCACAACAACACTATTGCTAATGACGCTCTATATTTAAATGTTTATAAGAGGAATATGGCACCAACATAATGATTCTAAACGCCAAAGAAATAACAAATGAGAAAACATCAAATAAGACAGGTCCTGCATCCAGACTCACTGCCCCTGAAGCCATTGTGTCGGTTTGTTTTAATGCTTAACGGGCAAACCTGAATCTGTCAATCATGTGCTTGATTATTAGTCAACCAATTAAATCAAGTGGGTCCAAAGGCCCTGGGAGCCATGTTCCTGGAGATAGGAAGACAGGTACTGCAGGACTTCTGGTCTCAACAGGTACCACACCCAGCCGATAACAGTAATTAGTTCAGTGATTACCTAAATTCACGCCCTAGTTTTCCAGGAGGGTTAAATCGAACACAGTGCCAGCGTCACTCCCGGAGCAGGTTGGCCTAGCCCACAGTCAAGAAACAGTTTGTTAAGTGTCAAAAGGTTTAGACTAATTCAGTTGCGAATTGAATTGCAACTGAAAAAAAACTTCTGCTACCAACCAATCCTCTCAGGGGTTAGGGGGGGCTGCCACACACAGAGACGTTAGGGTTAACTCTCTCAAGGTCAGAACGACCTACTTTGCCCCTTGCCAGCTCCGGGATTCGATCTAGCAACCTTTCGGTTACCGTTCAGATGCTCTAACCGCTAGGCTACCTGCAGCCCTGTATCCAGCAGCGTACCTCCACCCCGCTCATCCACTTGGGGTGGTCCGGGAACTCGGCACACAGGCAGTCCTGAGACTGGGGGGTCCCCAAGACGTGGAAGTACAGCTTCTGGTGAAGGTTAGTGGACGTCTCAGTTCCTAGGGGAGAGAGGATAGAGAGGGCGTGATCTCATGTCTGCCTCCTTGTGGTGCTGACACAAGGACACGCTGGGATGTAGCCAGCAATAAAGAAACAACACCGGATTGAGTTCCCGACTGTTCTAGTGACGCAGGGTATCTGGAGACTAGGTAGCTTGGATTCTGCATTGAATAGCACCAATATTCAGTTACAGTGAATGTATTTGGCTTTCAGCCTGCCACAAATGTGATCCAACTGCTGATGCATTACAGGCCCATATATATATATATATATATATATATATATATATATATATATATATATACACATATACACACACACACATTTTAGAAGGCATTTGTCACTGATAAATCTGTGAGGTACAACACATGGATTTTGGGATTAGATGTTTATGAAAATCTGAGAACATTTTCAGAAACTTGGTAACCTCCCTCACCGTCACTTTTGCCCTCTTGCTTGGGATAGGAGTTGTAGAACAGGCCCTTCCCATCATGGGTCCAGGACATACAGCTGAACTTCACCCTCTCCAGTCTGTCCTTCAGGGCCACGGCTCCATCCACCTGCAGGAAGTGGATCTCCACCCAGTCCGATCCGCTGGCGCTGGTGCCGTAGGCCAAGTACTCCCCGTCCTCTGAGAAAGCGTATCCTGAGGCACGAAAACAGTGTCAGAGGAGAAACCAGTGTTCAGGTGAACGCAGTTAAACCGAGTCATGCCCCGTTAGCAGTGACACAGTGCTGCGTCATTTCTACACGTGTCACTGCTCCAGTTGCACTGCACTGCATCACATGTCTCTCACTTCCAGCCACTACGGTAGATGAGTTAAAAGGTCGGACCAGTGCAGAACAGTTTGGAACAGAAACACTTTTGGGAGTTCGACCTTGTCGTCAAATCAGTGAATGATCCCAATCAGACAGCGTAGCCGTGCCACATTTTGTATCCATATCGATGACACTAAATACAGTCAGAAACATGCAGAGGTCCTTCAACCGAGAGAACATAACTAGACATTTGTTTTAGCAAAGATGATTTGCATTTGAGAATGATGCGCCTCCCACCTCGTAAAGCTACCGTCCCGTCCTCTGAGAAAGTGTTTGGGTCAAGGAAGACCGCGGGCTCTGCCTCCAGACTCTCTTGAACATACATGACACTTTGGTTCTGAAGGCCCGTGTTATAGAAGTGGAAATACCTGCGGGGAAGAGCAAGAATGAGAGCCAGACAACAATGAAACAGTGGAACTACACCTGGTGATGTTCCAGAGATGAAGTGGTAGAGCACGGTGCTGGTAAGCCAACATGGGGGGTTGTTTACCAGGACCTTTCATCTGTGAAAAGAATGCAGTCCTGACTGTTACATTATTTTGTTCGGAACAATGGCCTTCAGGTCCTCGCCAATTAAAAGATATTTGCTTCCGTTTGATTTCTAATTAATTATACTCTGGTACATTTTAATCTAAACAGTAAGCAACTAAAATTTGAGTTTATACTGGTCAAATCCTCTTCACAGACATGTTGCCACAGAACAGTCAAATGACCAAAGGATCCCACCCCAGGAATTATCATTTAACAAAACATTTTTTTGCTGATACACATTTAAAACATGTCTTAGTAGATGTAATTATCAACCCCTCGCTTTTATCTAACCTGCTCCCCCTCTTGAAGGGACAGCTATATTTGGGGTAGTCGTAGAGTTCCGTCATACGCTCCTTGAACAGATCCCGCACTTCACAACACTCCAGGAAGGGCAACGTCAGCTGGTTCTGAGCATTGACAAAAGCCTGGGGAAAACAACAACAAAATGACTGCAATAACTGCCACTTTCTCACAGAAGGGGGTGCTACATTATCTCTGGCAGTGGAGGCAAGTCTAAGGACAATATTTGACATTTTAGGAAGAGACGCTAAGTTGTAGACATCATTTCTAATTTCAGTATTTGTCCTCGACTGAGGGGCGAAGTTAGAGACCACAAAACATTTAGATGACCAACTCTGCCAGCTTATTTACCAAGCCAAATGAAGGCACAAATATATTCCAACATTGATATCATGATGACTATGTTACTCAGTGAACACCATCTTAACGCCCAGGACTGAACCAGCTTCCCTCAGCCAGTGGTGATTACATGCAACGACAGTATTTTTTCGGAGTGATTTGACAGATGGGCGTCTACCTGTGTTTTCTCGCTGTCTGGATCCTCCAGCCAGCTGTACGGGTCTGGCACCTTGTAGCCATGGTAGTCATCCACCTGGGATAAATAACAGGCCGACAAAATCGTAAATGTGCAGCAGCAATCTACCATCAGCTTTAATCATTCATATATGGTCGCTAGTTTGTATGTGAAAGCATGATAGACCGAGTTTACGTTAGCTTACGTAAGCTAGTAGCCTAGCAAGGTAGGCAACCACTTCAAACGTATTACTAGCTGCTAGCTAGCTAGCTAACAAAGGTGGCTGACTCATTCATTTGAGATTTGGTTAGCAATACCGGTCTGCCGCAACTACTAAAGAGTTAGAAAACGTTCACTGGCCGGTTGTTACGCTTGATATGAGCTAGCGACCCACTTAGATAAATTCGATAGCTCTAAGATTCCAAAACCAACAAAGAGGACTACTGTAGCCAGTCAGACCTTTACATGGTCAAGTAGCAGATGGCTAGCACCTCTCAATTCAATAGAAAGCGGCATGGCTAGCTGACCGGATAGCTGCTAAGAAGCTAACGTGTTACTTACAACTGCTTCATCCCGGTAAGCATATGGGTACTGGAAAGACATTTTAGAAGACTATTCGGGTATTTCTTAAAAATAAAAGTTGTGTCACAGATTGAAACAGTGGAATTGATATTACTTTCTGGATCAAACCAAACATCAACTCGAATGTTGAAGCTCTAGCCAGAAAGGATGTACCTCTAGCGGGACAAACTCAAAAATCACTTTGTGAAGACAATATCCAGTTTTTGCCGACAGGAGACGGTGAGTCCCGAGAGCGCCCCCTTTCGGTGCATTTGTGGGCGGAAGAGGGGATTTGGGCGTTTTTAATATTGTAAAGGATTTTAGGCTATTTGCATTCGAAATTGTTTAAGTAAACACAAACCGTGTAAGTCATTTTGCGTGCACACAGTGACACAACGCCGTCTGTGACCCCAGTAACCCAGTAATCCTCTTCTCCTCACCTTCACGCTTATCTTCCCACCTCCACCTGTCCGTACTTCCACCTTTCTGTTCCCGTTAACCATCTAGCTTTCCTCACATCTACTTCGTTGTCTTTACCGACACCTTTTTCTCCACACCATTTGCTTTTTTACTTGAGCACCATAGGTTAACTAGGGGATTGTAAATTGCATTGCAGTGGGTTGTTTCATATGTAATGTAACATCATTATTTTTCCTGAAACTACAGAGTAGAAAGAGTCAGCTGCTCTCTACCTGTTTTCATTTGCATATGCAAGCCTATCTGAAAACACAACCCACAACAAATAAACACAGCTGACTCCTATTTCGAAGAGTTTAGCGTGCACCAGTGACTAAGTTACCCGGGATTGAGCACAGGGGGCGCTGGAGACTTGCACGCTAATGTTCAGCATAAGCCAATGAAATTAAACTCCTCCCATTCTTCAGAATAATCCAATAAAACCACTGACAATTTAAATTTATGAAGAAAAATAGGTAAACGACGACGTATCACAGGCATAGCAAGTTAAACGAAGTAAATTACAAACGGTGTACTTTGAATCCTCAATGCTGATTGGTTGAAAGGTATGGTAAATGAGATGTATACAAAGGGTTTGATATTGCATGTATTTTTACTGCTATAATTGCGTTCGCAACTAGTTCATAATAGCAATAAGGATTTGATCTCAAATGTAGATTACCTTTAGATTAAAATAGGTAACATTCTGACTTGGCCTATTTATCTGATAGCCTGCTAAAAAATTAGTCTTGTTCCCAGAAAAAAGTACGCTCTCTCATCCTGATTGGCCAGTGACTGAGAAGTCATAGGTGTTTGTGTTGTTTTGCGTTGTTAAGTGTCTTCATCTGCTAACTGAACGGGGTTGGGTGTTTTTTTTACCCCATGTGGATGTTTTCTCTTCAACCCAACCAACCCATCTCTCTTCTTACCCTGGAATAACCCTTCTACTAAGGGGATCTCATCCTGTTTGCTCATGTCAATTCTAGAGAACTGCAAACGACTCTAGGGTCAAAGAGCCATAGTTTATGTTTGCCTCATGTATCCTAAACAAAAGGGAAAAATGGGTATGTGTGGTTTGCATGTGTGGGAGAGAGAAAGTGAGTGTGTGATTGTGTTTGAGAGAATGTGTGTGGTTGATTGTCTTTGTCTGTCTGTGTGTGTGTGTGTGTGTGTGTGTGTGTGTAAGAGAGATGTGCTTGGGCAACAGTTGTGTGAGTAGACTTGTTTGTGCCTACATGCAAGTCAGAGCTTTGGTATTAATGTGTGTATGAATGCTAGTCCTCTCAGAGAAAGTATGTGCTCCAGCCCATCATGTACAAGGCCAACTGTCACAGTATGGCTGTCTGCTTCATCACTCACTTGCATGAGATTATAACGCCAAGTGTTGAAAATTAACTAATAACCCTTCTGGGAACCCTCCTGGTTGCAGATTCCTTCATTACCAACCCCCCATTTTAGCACATTGGGAACAGCCACACATTCTTTTTGAAGCCACCAGTTAGAAAATTCTAAACCAGCATTTGTCTTGGATTGAATGTGTGTTATTCGACCAGACAGCTGTAGATTGATTTGCCTTTACACAATGCCCTTGCGTTGCATGATATCTACTCTTATTAATGTATTTTCAGTAACGAAATCAAGAAGGAAAGTTGCTATTTTTGTGTCAATAATAGAATATGTATGATTGAGTATTTGTGTGTGTATCGCTCAGAATGTTCTCATCTCCCACTCCCATATTCTCCATTGTACAGACTTCACAGTCAATAACAGTGACCTTTAAATCTGGACAGGAAGCACCTGTCGGTCTCTGCTATTTTGCTGGAAGGATGACCACCTACCTTCTTCAGGGCACAAGGTCACGGGGTCAGCTAGAACATACATCTTTGCTTCTTTGTTGTAGATGACTGAGCAGGTTAACTCCAAAACAGTTGTGTTAGAATGTTTTTTTTATCAGACAGGGGTTCAGAAGCACACAAATTAAATGATTTGTAATCTAAACAATTATTTCCTCAGTTTGAGTTGGCGATTTTATTCATCCAGTTGGTCCAAATCAACTGGATAAATAACTACTAGAAAGTAAAAATATCAAAATACTTTATTTACAAAAAGGTTCAAATTCATGGCAGTATTTGTATAAATACTGTGTTCAGCCTACTGTCCAAGTTTATTATATCTACTGTAAATGATTTCTAACTTTGTTAACGGTGAAATCAGCTTCTAAAAATGTTCTCCGGTGGATCTGAAGCTTACAAAACAACAACAGCAACAATAAACACAACGGCAAGTGCCAAAGAGAGAAGTCTCCACTGAACCGTGTGAGGGTCTCGGCACGTCAAAGATGTGCCTCTCCCTCTGATGGCAGCCGACACTCCCAGACAACAGGTAGTTATTGAAGAGCCAGCTGGGGAATTTACAGTGCCCAAAGAAAAGGACCCATCATGATGACTGGGCAAATTACAGGAAGTGTAAAGTGTCTTTCATCAGCGCTCGTTTATGTGTCCCAAATCACGCCCTTCATGGGTTGTTGCGCTGTGGATGAGAAGGGGGTGTCATTTGGGATGCACACTTTGTCCACTAGCCTGAAGGTGAGTGAGGGATTACCGATTTCTCTGGTGAGACTGAGACAGGCGATTCCTAAAATTGGTGAAACGGATCTCATGGCTTTAGATATATTTAAAAGTGTGTTTAACCACACAATGTATGAACCAGGTAGAGTGATGGACCGTTGACTGGTTGTGCAACAGATTTTTTCAGCACTCACAGTATTCCTTTCTGACACACAGCGCTCTGAGAAGAAAGACCAGATTAGCACTTGCCACTCTACGTGAGACGAGGGGAAGTGTATCGTTGTTGGAACTGGATGTGTTGAAATGGTTAAGAGGACCACTCGGGTTGCCTAGGGTCTTCTTACGCCATTCTTGCTGACAGAAGAGAACAGAAAGGAACTGTTTCATAGTAAACACTGCTTTACAACAATCCAGGTGAAGGAGTTCCCTTGAAAGTTTTTTGTCATGTTTATAAGGCTTTTGAGGGCCCACATACTCACTATACAGGTAAGGCAGTCAAAAGGTAGCAATTATAGCCTGGTGTACCTGAATGGATTCAGGCTATTTACCTTTGGTTTCAGAGAACAAAAGACAAGCTCTTAACTAGATTTATGTCATTTTGAATGCTGCGTGACCACCTAGAGATTTGAACCTTGCTCACCTGTTTGCCTCCATACTGTGTTAGCCAGCTGAGCTACATATATAACTTGGGGAGTCAATGCATGTCTTCAGGTCTCAGGTGAGAATAATGTTATACCATTGTTGTTACATGTCACATTCATTTACTTTTACATCTGTGAGTGGATTTTCAAGCCTTCAAGGGCGCAAACTGAACACTGTGCCATGACTCAAAATACTCATTCACTCAAAACATAATTTTATTATTTTAGCTGCAATTACTATTGTAATTTTTATTAAACTTGCAATAATAATAATATTTTTTAAGATACACACCCATTATCATTGTGATTATTATCATTCCTATTGTAATCCTTAATGTTAAATATTATTACATTATTTATATTATTAATACTTACCACCTCTTATCTTCTAACCTGAGAAGTAAGAATAATGTGTAGTTTGTCTTGCAAATGTAGCTTGTATTTTGCATATGAACATTAAAACTTGAAACTGAAACCTGAAAGTATATATTTAAGCATCAAGGTACCAGGAGGTGTGATATGTTGCCAAAATATCGTGGCTGAGGGTTGTTCTTGGGCAATGCGGAAGAAAAGCCTCATCAGGGTTTAGAGAGAAACAGGTGAAGAGAAGCAGGGCGAGGAAGAGAGGAAATGAGGGTGTGTGTGTATGTTTCGTGCTACCAACATTGCCCTTTTTGAGAAAAACAAATGTGTGCAAGCTGTCCTGTAATTTGCACGCTGACATGTGCACTTATCGCACGGCTCAGGGACAGACGTAATGACTGGGGCAGGTAACCGTGGAGACAGGTGGGGGAGAGGGGCCTGGACGAGGGGGGTGTGAAGGGTGTGTAAAGAAGAATGTGAGGGAGACCGGCATAGAGATGTACACAGACACTTAAACAAGTACATGACCTCCTGTACACATGTAATAACATATTTCTTCTCATTAGGCTTCAAAGAGAAAAATAGGGTGAAAGAGAGGAATAAAAAGTAAGAATGTAAAGGATTTTTTTAAACTGCTTATTTGGACTGTTGCGTTTCTGAGATTCCTCCCATCAGCTCTATTTAATGCTTCCTCTTTCATATGTCGAGGGCCTCCAACTTGTCCCACCAGGGCGGCCATGTTGACCACAGACAGGGAAGGAGAAAGACAGAGAGACACAGAGAGAGAAAAGATAGGAAATCCTACTGGATTCTGAAATAAAATATAAACAAAATGAAATGGAAACTGAGCTGCACTTCATAACCTGCTGTCAAATGAATGAGAACATTAGGCAGACACATACACACAGTATTTCCCTCAGGTTGTACAGACCCACGAAGAATTAGAAATCCAATCAAACAATGATAAACCTCCATATCTGTTAAATAAAATATATGTACAATACCACATACTCAAAAGTAGCAGCTGGATTGGTGGCCCATTGCCATGAAGAAGGGCACAGACCTGTATGACTATTCATTTGTTTCCTCATTACTCAGAACAATTTGTTCATTTTTACTGTGCAGCACATACAGCTTATAAAACTCGCCTTGTCTTTTGTGTCATATTAGTATTTACTTTCGGTTTAGAAATTCTGTCAGATTTAATGAATACTGTCAGTTTTAAAAGAGAGCGGCGAGAGAGGATGAGCCAGAGAGACTCAGGTAGACATTACGGCACCTGATGATCTCACTGATGTTGTCATTAAGTTGCAGTAAAAATCCCCCTTTGTTGTATACAGCCATTCCTGAATGGCATACTCATGACCGAAAACCACACTTAGCGACATCGTCTATCACACACAGGATCTTAGTCAGTTCATGGCTTCTCTCGAAATACCGTGGAAATCTCATTCTGAGACGGAGGCTAAAACTATGGATTTTCTACCGTCTTTCTCAATAAGGAACATGTGGCTTTCTACCGTCACACTACGACTTTATTTTGGGCCGTAAGTGTGATGCGAGTCATTTTCATTGCGATGTTATTTTAAACGGAAAATCCTCCCGTCTTGTTGTCCTTGCCCTTTCATCCAAAGACACATCAAGAAGACTTATATCCAATACTGCACTGTCAGGGGCTGGTGACACACACACACACACCACATTTAAGTACATTTCACCTTTTCAGGGTCATAGCTATGCCTTGTCCCAGTCGGGTTATTTAGAGCACTGATTCTGTCTGACTGTTTGTCGGTCTGCCTGGCTCACTCAGTGTCTGTCTGTCTGCCTGATTCAATAGCTCTCAGTCTGTCTGACTGTGTTTGACTGTTTGTCTGTCTGACTTTTGTCTGTCTGACTTATTGTCTGTAAATGAGTTTAACTGTGTTTCTCTGTCAGTGTGACTGTCTTTCCATCTGTCTGACTGTTTGTCTGAATGACTGTTGGGATCACTTGTACTATTTGTTCAGCACCCCCTTGAAGTATGGCTGGAATCTGAGAGGCCTCGCAGGCGCACACACACACACACACACACACACACGCACACACGCACACAGGAATAGAGAGAGACTGAGACAGCGAGAGAATAATCCATTACTAGAACTATTCCACACTGCCCCCCACTAAAGACATTGCCTGATTTCCTCACAGAGTACAGGGCAGATCTCTCATGGAAGGTTTTTCCATGGAATTTGTAAGAATGTCTGATGACGTACAGTACATCCATTTGTTTATGTAGATGTGTGTGCTTTGCAAACGGTATTTGTGTTTTTTTCCCCATCAAAGGGAAATAATAACTGTAATTACGGAGAGGGAAAAAAGTATTTGATGCCCTGTTGATTTTGTACATTTGCCCACTGACAAAGAAATTATCAGTCTATAATTTTAATGGTAGGTTTATTTGAACAGTGAGAGACAGAATGACAACAAAAAAATTGAGGAAAACGCATGTAAAAAATGTTAGAAATTGATTTGCATTTTAATAAGGTAAATAAGTATTTGATTCCGTCTCAATCAGAAAAATGTCTGGCTCCCAGGTGTCTTTTATACAGGTAACGAGCTGAGATTAGGAGCACACTCTTAAAGGGAGGCCCTGTGGGCTGCCTTCTGAAGATTCCAGAACCTGCTGGCTGCCTCCCAAAGGTTCCAGAATCTACTGAGTGCCTCACAAAGGTTCCAGAACCTGCTGTCTGCCTCCCAAAGGTTCCAGAACCTGCTGGCTTTCTCAATTGGGGGCAGTGGTAAAACATTGATTTAGTGGGCCCATGCACATTTACACCAAAGATGGATTGATGAAAGAATGAAAAGATGAGGATTCCACAGAGGGATGACAAGGAGATATGAGGATAATGACAGCGAGGATGAGGAGGTTGAACAGGAGAAATAAGGAGGATCAGGAGGAAGAAAGAGTGCGATGAGTATAACTCATATATCCATTGTCAATAGTTCTATGGTTGGCAAGCAACACTGTCAACGGCACTTACTGTTGTTGCTCAAACCACTTGCTGAAGGTCGACAGCAAGGCAGACAGACAAACACACAGACAGACAGGCATTCAGAGTGACAGGAAGCCAGACAGGCAAATTGACTGAGAGACGTGTAGGTTAACAGGCAGACTGACTGGCTGAAAGACACAGATATTCAGGTAGTCAGACAGGAAGGCAGACTGATAGATACACTACATTATATTTTCATAGTGTAAAAAACAGAATGACTCAATCAATAGTGTGCATATATGTGTGATCTATGGAGTTGATGTCCCCACAAAAGCAGATAAAAAGAGTAAAAAAGGTTTTGACAGGAAAACTAGAGAAATTGTACAACCCTGTTTCCAAAACGCTGAGTAAAATGTAAATAAAAACACAACACAATGATGTGCAAAAAATGTAAACCCTGTATTCAATAGAAAATACTACAAAGACCAGATATCCAATGTTAAAACTGGGACATTATATTGTTTCTTAAAAAAAGCAACACATTTAAAAAAAATTGGGACAGAGGCAAAAAAAAGACTGGAAAATCTGTGTAATGCTGAAGAACTTAGGTCAATTATCAACAGGTCAGTAACATGATTAAGTATTAAAATTCCATTCCAGAGAGGATGTGACTGAAAGAAGTGAGGATGGGGTTCAAGATATAGAGTATCACCACTCTATGAAAGATTGTGCGGGCAATTAGGGCAAAAATATAAAATTTAAAAGAGTATGGGGATCTCATCACATACACTACATAATATCATTAACAGATTTTGAGAATTTGGAGAAATCACTGTAAGCAAGGGACAAGGCCGGAAACCAATATTGGATGGCCATGATCTTCGGGCCCTGAGGAATAAAAACTGGCCTATGGTCTGAAAAATGCGAATGTGAATTTTTTGGGGGGAATCATGGATGCCATGTCCTTCGGACTAGAGTAAAGGGACCATCTGGCTTCTTATCAGCACACAGTTCAAAAGCCAGCATCCATGATGGTATGGGGGTGCATTAGTGGCCATAACATGGGTGACTTGCACATATATGAACAATCTGCTGAACAATATATACAGATTGTGGAGCAACATATCCAGACAACGTCTCATTTCAGCGAGACGATGCCAAACCATAAAAAACATGACAAAGGTGACCCAGAACTATTGAGCAGCTAGAATTTTATATCAAACAAGAATGGGAAAACATTTAACATTGAAAACTACAGAAATTGACCTCCTTAGTTCCCAAACACTTACAGCGTGTTGTTAAAAGAAGTAATATGCAACACAGTGGTAAACATGCCCCTGTCCCAACATTTATGAAATGTGCTGCTGGCATCAAATTCAAAATGGGCATATATTTCTTTTAAACAAAACAAAATCTCAGTATCGGCATTTGATTTGTTGTCTTTGTACAATTTTCAATTTAATATAGGGATACATGATTTGCATATCAGTGCATTCTGCTTTTTGTGCAGCATCCCATATCTTTGGAGACAAGTTTCGATTTTTTTGTACATTTAGATTCCGGCCTTACCAGTTAGTTTAAGGTTAGGTTTAGGTCTAGGGAACATGGATTTCTGTGTCTGTCAATTGACCCCACCAGAATAGCGTGTTTGTGTGTGTCCGTCTTTGTGTGTAGCATGTGTGTGTGAACAAAAGAAGTAATGCTTAGGGAAGGACAGAGGAGGAGAAGACAGCTCACCCACGACAGAATGTGACGAATGACATGTCTGAAGGGACAGAGAAAGCGAGAGAGTTGGACAGTAAATTACACGCAGACTCTTGTCAACACATCTAATTATTACCCTTGTCAGGCGTGCAGAGTGGTGCCGACGACTAGACTACAGAACAGGCTCAATGAGTCCTCAATGAGTCCTCACACATTTCTGTGAGGAGGACGTGCTTGAAATGGACGTAGCCTACCTTAACTAGAAAAAACACTTTCAGCCAAAACAAACACAAGATTAAGCTTTGTCGTGCCACAGTACAGTTGTATACTTGTTTCTGATTGGCTGGAAGGGAGTTAAAGAATCCTGATTCATTTCTGGTATCGGTATTCTAGAACTGGATGTCTTGCGAGGAAGACATGCGGGTCAGAAGGCCACAGAACCAGCACTATTGAAGGCCTCAGGTACATTAAGTAGACTGTTTGAATAGGCAGGATGATTGCGATTCAGGGAGGCTGATTATCTATACTTTGACAGCTGTTAATTCCTCAATCCAAACGAGCCTTCCAGTCCATAGTATTCCGTTTTAAATTGTACTGTGTATCTTACTAGGGTGATTCTGATGTTCTCGTGGTTCATCGAGAACAACAGAAACGTGCCAATACAAACTATCTAACTGAATAATATAATCCTGCCTTATAAGGGGTTATTTACTGTCACTGATAATAACATTTTAATCCAAACCATATTATAGTATTATTTCCTGACATCCGCGAGATATGTTCTATGATGTGAAAAAAGTACTCTTACATTTCGTGGAAGTAAATTGCGAAAAAACTGCAGCCAGACTCACATGCAAAAACATTGACTTCCCTGGAATAACAGAAATATTTGGCGCTGTGGAAAAGTCTTACATTTTCATACATTCACGGGAAACGAACTGATGAGAAAGAAGTGAGCTGGCCGTTTTGACTACACTCTATTAGCTGAGTTACAGTTTATACCAATTGTTTGCACACTGAAAGTGAATGCTTGGACAAAAGTATCATAACCCTAACTTTAGTAACCAAGCCTTAAACAAAGGCAGAAAAAATACAAACACATTTTCTGCTTTACACTTTATTTGCAATTCTGCAACACACTTTGCAAAATACTACACACTGTTTCTTACATTGGACACTTAGTTCAATAATTATTTTGGGTTAGATCTTTGGGAAAACAAAATGCAAAAACACCTGAAATTGGCAACTCCCCTCCACACACACAAACACACTTATACAGTGATTGAACACCAGTTAGTTTGAGCCTAAGCACTACAAATAAACATTTTGTTAGAATTTTGCAAACATAGAGGCAGCGAGAGGAAGAGGAAGAGAGAGAGAGAGAGAGGAGGTGGAGGACAAGAACAAAGGGGACCAGGCAATTGACGGAGACATATTTATGATACCATTAGCCTCACTTTGGTGAACCTCCTGCCTCTTCTGCAAGCAATGGGCGGGGCACACGGAGACACTGAGGTGGATACCTAGCCAGGGATGATACTGCCTGTATCAACCCTGTGGATGAGGAGACCAGACCCTAACAGAAGGCAGGATCCATGAACCATCCACATCATCCCTTACTATCACTTACAATAAAAAAATGGTTTGCCATTGAACTATAATTTTACAGTAAATTTTTTTTTACAGTAAAAAAAACTTTACAGTAAAATGTTGTATTGATTACAGTACTGGAATTCTCCTTTGTGTGTTTTGGTTGTTGTAAAAACCTGCAATGGCAGACATAAGTTGTATATATTTTTTGAAGCCTTTCCATTTCTGTGTTCTTTAAATGTGAGTAGGTGTACTGGAACAATCTTTCACAGAAGCTTGTATGAGAAGATTATAAAGGTGTACAAATTAATAAAGACAGCAGTGTTTTCTATTAAGTTAATCTGTGTGTTGTTGCTGCTTTGAAAGAATCATTCAAATTGTGTTAGAGGAGTGTGTGTAAACAGACATAAAGGAGACAAACTGTGGACAAACAGGAGACAGACAAACAAACAGGAGACAGAAAGGAGAAAAAACAGGAGACAGACGGTAGACAGACAGAAGACAGACAGGACACAGACAGGACACAGACTGGAGATAGACTGGAGACAGAAAGGAGACAGACATATGTATTTAACTTTGCTGCATTGATTTCTCTCTATACAATTATAATTATTTTTTAATAATGATCAAATTCTAGTCATATTGCATATCTCAATTTTACAATGACATCAATTTATACAATATAATTCCTATTCTTTGACTGTCAACCTAGCCCTGACCCTAATCTTAACCTGAATTGTCGTTTTTTCCCTGTCCATAACTATGCCAAAAATATACCTTTTCTTTTCTGGGGATTTGCTAAAAAAAACTTGTGGACTTGTGGTCCTTACATGTATAGTAAAACATTTTCTCACACAAAACGACACACACACACACACACACACACACACACACACACACACACACACACACACACACACACACAAACAAACCCTTGCGCATGCATGAACACATACATGCACATGCATAAACACATACCTGAATCTCTTTCTGTTGTTGGCAGTGTTGTGTGGCGCGTGTCAGGCATGTGGAGAATGAATCCCCTAACCCTCTGACAGAGCTGGCCTGCTGCCTGACATCCTGCCAAGTGAAATGTTTATCCGAAGCAGGGAACCGTGGCATAACACCAGATAGGAGATATTACAGAAGATACACTTTATTCATCCATACTGGGTGGAAATGCTTCCCACAACTCTTCAGACACACATATATTTTACTACTCTTGTGGGGACCAACAAAGATATTCTTGATTTTTCCAACTCTAGCCATTACTCCTAACCCTAACTGACTTACCATAGGCCAAATGTAAACCAGGATCACACACACTTAGACACACGTTTGACAACTAGACATCCATATTCCGTATACTCTAACCCTAACCCTTAAACTCACTTCAATTACCTAACTTTTATGCCTGAACTTAACCTATCCCTAACCTTCAACTCAAATGCCTTAATGCCAGAAGCTGAAAGTAAACCAACTTCTAACCATAACCCTAACTATTAGCTTTGCCATAAAGAGGCCACACCTTCTGGTCAGACCTCCTGGGTATACAAACCTTTGAGTTTTAAAACAGTTCAAATGCTGTGAATTCTCTGTTGGACCTAAAGTGTGTACGACGGCCTGGGATGTATATGAATTCTCCTGATTTCAATAATTGAGGTTTGTGTTATCAACTCAGAAGGAACCATAGCAGCAAACGTGGGTCCATATGCCCACACTTAAATATAAATTTGCCAGGCCCAGCATGGCAGAACATAGTATAATAAGCTACCCTTGACCTACCCCCTAAGCTAGAAATGACCTTTTACCTTTTGGGGGCCGGTGAAAAAACCTTTGTAGATCAATGTCAGGTTTTACCATCTTTCTGGGGACCTACCTACATGTGGGTGAGACCTTGATGCAGAAACGCATCAGTAACATCAATATTCTGGAAACATTTTACACTCACAAAACATTTGGTAATGTACATTTTAAGCAGTGACAGCGCGTCTTCGAAGAACGTCTGCCGTCAGAAAAATGCCTTTCAAATCAAGGCAGACGCAGGCTAGGAGGTAGGGGGTTCAGAATCTGTCGGCTTCAAACAGAATGTATGGCTCGTCCCAGTGTGCTAAAATGGGATTGGTTAGGAAGGAATCTGCCGTAATAATTACTTGACCTTTCAGGAAGCACTCATCGCAGAGTTCATTGTCGAAGCTTGGCCTACAGTCCCCGTGCGCGAAACGTCGACGAAGCAGTCTGCAATCCTGCGACGGCAGACCGCTCACGTGTTGGGCTGAGCGAGCTCTCTCGACCTTGCATTTTATGTGTAAATATATGTCACTCAAATGCCAAATATTGACATCTACAATAACATTATTTCAGACGGCAGCTGTCATGAGGGGGGGTGTATCCAATTTCTACATATTGACAAAGCGTTTTATGTAGTGCTCAACATACGAACACTTCAGCTAAATACAGAGAGCATGCCAACAAGAACTGTCATAGGAGACAATCATGACACTTAAAGTATGCAAGCCTCCTATGTCATTTTCTCCACGCAGAACTTGTGGCAAACATTTACATTTGGTTGTGGTTTGGAAACAAACCAAAGTCTTGGTTTCACTTTGAATTGAACTCTCCGTTTCAAAAGAACTGACAAGAAAAGGTGAACTTCTTTGAATCAAACAGTCCCTCCATGCATATCCCCCAGTACATCCATTAACACACACAGCAATGCATTTTTACCCAATAACCACAGGAAAGGGAGGTTGTTTCAGATTCACAGAGAGAAAAAAACCGAATGGAGATATGTCTCTGAACCGGACATATCTGTTTGACAGATGACACACCCCCCAGAGAGAAAGCTCTTCTTGTTGTCCTTATCTCTGGCCCGAGTCCCCGGGGCTGGAGAGGGAGTGCATGAGCAACGCACAGATGAACAGATCACTGCCCCAAAGGAGGAGTCACAGGGAGGGGAGAATAGAGGGAGGGTGAGAGAGAAAGAGAGAGAGAGAGGGAGGAAAAGGGGGGGCAGACAAACACACCCACAAGTGAACGAAAGATAATCTCACAGGCATCACTGTCAGTTTCAACAGGTACACGCAAGACACAGACCTCTTTAGAGAAGAGAGAGAAGGAAGGAGATAGAGCAGACACTCAGGGAGTACCCAGACAACCTGCCCTATGTGTGGACCCCGACAAGGCTACACAGTAAGTACACCTTCCCCCCTGCTGTGTTCCCACTGCACACACTGGGGCGTTGCTGATACTCTGTGTGTGTGTGTGTGTGTGTGTCACATAGTTGAGAGAGTGTGTTTTTCACACACAGCATAGATTTCACTGCTGGTGTCTTACAGAAGTTTTCTGTCACATAAGGTCACGGTGTTACAGGGATTTGTTACTTCAGTTGTAGGCATTTCATGTTGATAAAGCGTGTGTTTCTAGTCACACCGCACGTGTTTAATTTTACTCTCCTGGAACGTGTGTTTTATTGTGGTAATCTGTGACACAACACATAGACATTTGAGTTTAGGGCTATTTTTGCAGGTTTGTGACAGGTTATATCTTCAGTCACTCAGCACAGATTTTGTACTACTGTGTTGCCCAAAATATCACATTTCTTATCATATGTGGTCACAAGGATGACAGTGATGTTTTTTTAACTTCTCCTCGGGCCACAGCTGTAAGCCACTTAGTCATAAGGATGTCGGTGTATTTTCTGTCTTGTCACTGGGTTTCATAGTGAGTTATTATTATCCGCAATAAATATCACAATTTTTTTTTATCAACTTTGTCTCTGACTTTCCAATAGGGAACATCTTTTTTATCTGTACTTGCATTGACAAGCATTAAGCAATGTAATTTCATACATGGAATTTTTTGTGTTCATTGAAATTAAATACAACATAATCTACTACGTTTTATTATCTCGTCCCGTGTTGCTCGGTTGGAAGAGCACGTAGTGCCCAGGGTTTTGGACTTGATTCTCACAGGGAATCCTTAAGAACAACTTTCTGGACAGGAGGCAAAATAACTGCAATTTAAAAACTGTTTTGATGTTGTCAAAATGTCTTGACGAAGATAATATGAAACAATTCTCAATAGTCATACATTACAATTCTGAATTGGGGAGAGTTGGATACATGCAATGTTGGGGTAGCGTGTTTGATTTCTTAGCCCACCCATGCAACTAAAAACACATGCTGAACCATATCAAGTAAGTTCCAGGTACATTACTTGTTCATATCTCTCAGAGCAACACTCTGCAAAGGAGCTCCAGCTCAGTAACAGCTTGGTCTTACTCTGATGACTTACTGTATTAATATCCAGACCTAGACAGACAGGATAACAAGTGGACAGACAGGCAGGGTGGCAGAATGAACGGCAGACAGACAGACAGAGAGGCAGAATGGCAGACAAAGACAGACAGGACATCAGACAGAGACAGACAGGCAGGATGAAAGAGAGAGACAGGCAGACAGACAGAGAGGATGGCAGACAGACAGACAGAATGGCAGACAGAAAGTCAGACAGACAGACAGAATGGCAGATAGAAAGTCAGACAGACAGGCAGGATGGCAGACAATCGGGACAGGGTGGCAGACAGACAGACAGGGTGGCAGACAGAAAGTCAGACCGACCGGCAGGATCGCAGACACAATGGTAGACAGACAGACAGGCAGGATGGCAGACAGAGACAGACAGGACATCAGACAGAGACAGACAGGCAGGATGACAGCGAGAGACAGGTAGACAGACAGACAGGATGGCAGACAGACAGACAGAATGGCAGACAGAAAGTCAGACAGACAGACAGGATGGCAGACAATCGGAACAGGATGGCAGACAGACAGACAGGATGGCAGATAGAACGGCAGACAGACAGGCAAGAAGGCAGACAGAACTGAAGACAGACAGCCAGGATGACAGACAGACAGATTTTAGGTGGGGGCCAGATCCCTGTCAGCTTGGAGAGGAAGCCTGGACTGGCTCATTGGGAATGCTGGTTTCCTCCTGTGAGGGCTTGCTGACGCTCCCAGGCTGACGTGCACAGAACCCTCTGGTCGCTGCCCCGGGTGGTGTTTTGGACAGGATGTTTGGAACAGGGGATGGCTATGGGAGGATAGGGTGGTGGATGAACGCTTCCCTTTGAAGTTTTTTGGTCCATTGGAGTTGGCTGGGAACAGCCGTCCGGCTGAGGGACAACTCTCATCCCACGCTGGTAGCTGCCCTTTCTGACTCTTTCGCACCTCTGCCTAGTTCCATCCAATTTTAGCCCAATTCAAGAAGGAGAGGAGAGCTTCCTCCTTCAGCAAAATTCATCCGTTGCTTGTGGTGCTTCATGATGTTCCACTCCTCAGTACATCAAAGGCATGAGAAAGTGTAAGAGGGAGGGATAAAAAAACAAAGGGCATAAATAAAAAAAATACATAAACAGACTCTGATTATTTACACTGTTAAGCGTTAGAGATATCATCCCTGTTTTGCACTTATCATCTGTTATTCACCTATCAACCCTGTTCTTCATCTATCATCCCTGATTTTCATCTGTCGTCCCGTTTTTCATCTGTCATTCCTGTTCTTCATCTGTCATCCCTTTTCTTCATCTATCATCCCTGATCTTCATCTATCATCGTTGTTGGTTTTTCAGTTATCGTCCCTGTTCTTCATATATCATTCCTGTTCACATCCTCCCTCTTCTGTCTCTCTTAGGCCTCCCGCTCCCAGCCCAAAACAGCCATGCTAACCCCAGACCGCTCCCCCGAGTCCAACACCACAGGGGTCACAACACCGACCCGATCTAACCCAGACCCGTCGGGCCCTGACATGACACTCTGGAGTGAGGCTGAGTTCCAGGAGAGGTGCGCCCGCTTCGTGGAAGACCGTCGTCTGGACCAGGACCTGGGGAACAAGCGGGAAGCCCAGGGAGCGAGCATGGCTGAGTGGTCTCTACCCGCAAACCTGTCCCTGAATCGCTGCCCTGATTCTGCAGAGGTAGGGCGCACTGAGAGCGAGAGGAGCACACATTCCTGCACATGGCTGTCTCAGAAGTGAGAGTTGAGAGTGAAAGTGTGTTGGTATTTGCATGCAGGTGTTCGTGTGTGTGTATATGCTGGATTTTTTTGCAGGATGCATGATGTTTGTTTTTGAGGCCCTCTAGCGTGTGTGTGTGTGTGTGTGTGTGTGTGTGTGTGTGTGTGTGTGTGTGTGTGTGTGCGTGCGTGCGCGTGCGTGTGTCTGCTATGTGTACTTTCACGTTCATGTGTGTTTTCTTGCCTATGTATTCGTTGAGGTGTGTAAACTGCATGTTTGGGGGGGATGCTTTTACTCCCCTCCTTGCATCCTCTCGTCGTCTAATTCCAGCTTTTCCTCCTCCCTAAGTCTCCTTTTAGTTTTGTACATCCTTAAACAGCCAATCAAAGACAATAGGACGGCTGCGTTGCAAATTTGCCCCCCCTCTTCCCTATCTAGGGCACTTCTTCAGTCCAGAGCCCTATGAGGCCGGAGTAGGGAGTGTGTTGTGGTTTGGGACGCATCTTCAGAGCCCTGGACTGAGGGTTCCTGGGACTATATGATTATTCCCATTCCTCGTTCCTATTGGCTCCTTACGTTGTCATTAAAGTGTAAAGCACACCTCTACCGGACCTACAGCCGACAGAGTGTAAAATGCCCACCACTCTGAGAGTAAATGTATCAGCTGGTTTGACCGACGTGAAAGAAAGTGGTTGGGTGGTTTAATGTTTAAAGGGTGAGTTCTAACTACCACTTCGGTAGACTTTTCACCTAGTCACGGATCGGTGAAACTGGCGTATGTATGTCTTTAACTCCTTCACAAACCTGAAAACAGTCGGAACACTCGCTTTGATTATTTAAAAATGGATCCTTCGTAATGCCCCCACTGTAAACGATCACAGGGATAACAGTTTGGTCAGTTATTATTCAGTCAGTACACTGGGTTTAATAGTCGTTAGCCATTAGATTTTTCAGTCAGTAGTTAGTCAGTTATTATTCAATCAGTACACTGGGTTTAATAGTCATTAGCCAGTAGATTGTTCAGTCAGTAGTTAGTCAGTTGTCAGTCAATAATATGGGGAGTATTAGATGCTGTCTGGTGCTTGAAGTGGATCACTTCTCCAAACAGACAGTGTAATCCCTAGTTGAGCCCAAAGTGGTAACTGTCTGTAAGATCAGAGGGCTTTAAGTCCAGGTCTGTTCAGGTAAATAACAGCATCCCTTTCAGATGATGACTGACTGGAGTCTGGACCACACTAGACAACTGGAGGGTTAGAGGGATGGTGTCTGTTGATTTGGGACTTGAATTTTTTTATTATTTAGAGACATTTAGGAGAGCTATAGAAAGAGCTTTGCCTTATAGATACTATATAGACAACAGAAAGTTCTATAGCATCAATGCTAAAACGATCAGCAAGCTACCTATCTTTAACAGTGAAAGTCTGACTCAGCCATTAACACATCCTCTAGCCTGGTTGTCCAGTATTATTCGGGAGTGTCTGGTGAAATCTTACCTCACTTCATAACCATGCCAGTGTTCAGAGGTGTAACAGGTGGGAGTTTCACAAGTCACACCTTCAGAAGAGAGAACAAGAGTTCTGTTTAAACATTAATATGCCACAGCACTTCAGTTAGGCACTGTGATTAAATGATGAAATATTCACTGTGTGAAACAGGACAACCTCTCTGTTTCACACTCTGAATGCCCGGTCTCATTAAGAAACAGCTTTTATGAAAGCTTCTATTAATGATGGGACACGTCCGGATCACGTTGAAAAACTCTTTGTATTTGCTTTGTTTAACCAACCTAGTGCTGATTAGATTGTAGTTTGGGAAAAATTAAACAGAAAAAAAACTCGGCGACAAAAAAGGAAAAGATCATCTAAATTTGGCTACTCAGCAGGAGTCATCACAAATCTGATGACGTGTGGCCCGAAAAGGAGAGGGTGTGTTATTGAAAATAGTTGTATTTTTGCAGTCTTACTGTAAGTTGGCTCCCAGGGTATCCGCTTCGTCATCTCACACTCTGAATGGTCCATTGTTATATGACACCATTTCCTCTTGTCTCCACAGGTGCTTGGCGTGACCAGTCGGGAGTTAATTCTGAAAGGTACGCGGTTCGGTCCTCTGGTTGGCCAGTGCTACACCAATGACACAGTGCCCAAAAATGCCAACAGGAAGTACTTCTGGAGGGTACGTAAATGGCATTGTGGGAACTCATGCTGTTCACATCCTGTTCATGAAACAGAGAAACCACTGAGGGCATTAGATGAAGAAACATTAGCCTTTGTCTCACATCCTGTGTAATAAATGCGCATATGTTTTACGCATTTCTTAATTTTTTCTGTGATGGTTGTGTGTGTCTGTGTGTCTGTGTGTTTTGTATGTATGTATTCTTGTGTCTGTGGGTGTCTATGTCTGTGTGTGTGTGTGTGTGTGTGTGTATGTTTGTGTGTGTGTGTGTTCTGTGTGTGGGTGAGTGTATGTGTGATGCAGCATTTCTGCTCTCTCCATTCCATTCAGCACTGCCATGGTCTCACTGCCAGGAAACACACACACACACACACACACACACACACACACACACATGCACATACACATACATGCATACACACGCACACACACACTCACACACACACACACACACACGCATACACACTCACATTTGAGTTCCTTGATTTGAGCCCATTCTACAGCCTCTGTATGCTATGACCTTTAGGGGTACAGGTGACACCCCGCTGTGAGGCTGCCCAGGACCGCTGACCCAGCGCCTCCCTCGCTCCTCTCTATCTTTTTGAGTCATGTAGGCCAGCCGTCAGACAAGCCACGTGCTCTAGGCCCATGAACACGGTCCACGCTGCCAAATGTCATATCCACCAGATTCACCGACACTCTAACTGAGTTCCAACGTAACACAAGGGGCTTTAGACATGGACTGCTTCATCGCAAAGCACCCCTTCATCAAACGAGCAGCCCACTTCCTAGAAGGAGCGTCTCTCTGTGGTACAAGACACACACAGTCCAGCTGTTTGGTTTCAATGAAACAGCATCTCTGCTCTCTCTCTCTCTCTCTCCGCTACTTTCGGCACTGCCATGGTCTCACTGCCGGGAAACACACAGCACACGCAAACGCGAGTACACACACCCTGACTCTCACGTTGACTAAGCAAGGAAGTGGCTTAGTGTTGATGGCCTCAGAGCTACGACTTCCACAAGCAAACAACCCAGCTAACAGCCATGGCCCGCGAACAGCAACGTCATGACACACAGAATACAACCCCTGAACCACGGAGCCGCTACGCAGGCGTGAGATCAACGCAGACAGCCGTGCAGACGGCCTGAGCACTGAAGTCATGAGTCAATCGGCCGACGAGACTGCAGCCAGACTAAGACAAATAAACATGATTAGGAAAGTGGGACAGAGCGGAAATCCGGACAGGAACATCCCAAGCAAAGCAGCTGGACACTGTAATCACTGCGAGTGAGTGTTGAGGAAGGCTCTCCAGGAATGTGAAGTCATTTGGTGGGTGCCGTCTGATTGAAGACGGAATTGTGTAACTCGACACAGTCAGTTGTGAACTGATTCAGTTGAGTTTTCATACTGTCATTTCAGTAGGTGATCAGTGCCAGAAACAAAACCCACAGATTATGGCCACCCCCTAAAATCACTGCCACCACCACAACCCGAAACACACCTTATTCATTTAATAAGGTCTTTCTCACATTCTCTTTTGGTCCGTCACTACTTTATTTCGCTCTTCCTCTCTCTCCTGTGGCTTAATATGGCCTAGTGATTGCCTGCTGCGTCCAGAGCGCTCGTCTGTTTGAGTGTGGCTAGAATCCAGGCCGCTACTATTCTAGCAACATTTCCCTCCTACATCTCTTGTTCGGACACATCTGAGCGATCAAACAGCCACCTCAGGGCAGTCCCAGATCGACACGATCAAACCTCTCCCTGGGCCAGGCACCTTAATGGTGAAACCAGCTCCCACTGGAGGTTAGGATAGCAGAGTCTCGTTTAGTACCTAACATAGTTCCCCTGCCACCAGCCTTGTCATTTGTGGTAAACTTTGTCCGATTATGTTTATTTATTGTATTTTATTTGCACAGTCGTCTTTTCAGCCCTGACTTTTCCTGATGAGGTATTAACTGACTTGAATGCGCTCACTGCAAATCTGAGTGGTTGTTTCACCTGCCTGTCTTAAAATGGCTGCCCTTCCTGTAAGTCACTCCTGATGAGTGCATGAGTGACTAAAATAAACTGTCATAATGTTCAACTTCAACACCGCCTCACACTCCGTTCACCCCCCTTCTCTTCAGGTGTTCTCAGATGGTCAGTTACATCACATCCTGGACGGCTTTGACAAACGCAAAAGTAACTGGATGCGCTACGTCAACCCTGCCTGTAGTCCTGAGGACCAGAACCTGGTGGCGTGTCAGAATGACATGGACATCTACTTCTACACGGTCAGAACCGTGCCACCAGGCCAAGAGCTACTAGTGTGGTACTGCCCAGAGTTCGCCCGCCGCCTCAACCACCCAGCACCCGGACAGATCATCACGGACAGAACTGGTACGTTTCCGATACTGTGACAATTCCGTAATGTGGAAGCGTAAATCCCGTTGTCTGGGAGCAACATCTGGCCTGAAAACTGATGTTTTGTGCCATCCTCATTCAACACCAGATTTGTATTGCAATTAAGACTGCAGCTACTACACCTTAACATGTTTCACTTGTATGCCGGCTAATAGATCCAGTCCCATTTCATCGAATCTACTATCAGACAATATGGATTCTACCCAGTTTACAAAAAATCTATGAAGGGAGAAACCTAATATGGTCAATGAATGTGCAACATACAGAAAGGAGTATGGGGGAAAATGATAGAGTTTCCTAAAGCTCTGAGTAGATGTAGATTCATATTTGAAGCTGAAAGCGCTATGCAGAAGATTCAGTCGCCTGACACCCTGTGTGTGGGTGTTAAACTAGTAACAGAAGTCACACCTACCACCTTTGTGAAGGAGGGAGACTAAGAAAAGAGAGGAGAGAAAACAAAGGAGAGGAGATCGAGTTCGAGGTTTCACCGGCAGTTATTGTCTTGATGTAATACGAGACCAATGTCAGGTCTCAAAGCAATGTTTCAGTTTCAAACATTTTTTGTGTCGACACACACAGCAGGGCACTTGTGTATGTACAATCCTGTTTTCAAAAAAGTTGTGTCACTGTGGAAATTAAAACAGAATGCATTTAAACCAATAGAAAATTCTACAAAGACAACATATCAAATGTTATTCTTCTTTGAAATAAATATGCCCACTATGAATTTGATGCCAGCAAAAAGTTTCAAACAAGCTGGGACAGGGGCCACAAAAGACTGGAAAAGATGTGTAATACAAAAAAAGAATCTGGTGGGACATCTCACAACTATTTAGGTCAATTGGCAACAGGTCAGTAACATGATTGGGTATAAAAAGAGCATCCCAGTGATGTTGAATCTCTCAGAAATAAAGATGGGAAAGAGTTCACCACTCTGTGAAAGTCTGCGTGGGCAAATAGTGCCATAATTTAAGAATAACTTATCCCAATGAAAAATTGCGAAGACTTTAGGGATCCCATCATCTACAGTACATAGTATCAATAAAAGGAGAAATCTCTGTATGCAAGGGACAAGGCCGAAAACAAACATTGGATGGCCGTGATCTTCGGGCCCTCAGACGGCACTGCATTAAAAAGACACAATTCTGTGGTGGAAATCACTGCATGGGCTGAGGAGCACTTCCAAAAAACATTGTCTGTGAACACAGTATGTTGCAGCATCCACAAATGCAAATGAAAACTCTACTATGCAAAGAAGAAACCATAAATAAATAAGATCCAGAAACGCATCCACCTCCTCTGGGCCCGAGCTCTTTAAGATGGACTGAGGTGGTGGAAAACTGTCCTGTGGTCTCACAAATCAACATTTTAGATTGTTTTGGGGAATAATGGATGCAGTGTCCTCCAGGCTAAAAAGTAGAGGGACCATCTGAGTTGTTTTAAGCGCACAATTCAAAAGCCAGCATCCGTGATGGTATGGGGGTGCATTAGTGCTCATGGCATGGGTGACTTGCCCCATTAATACTGAACAATATATACAGGTTTGGGTGCAACATATGCTGCCATCCAGATGTCATCTTTTTCAGAAAAGGCCTTGCTTATTTCAGCAGGATAATGCCAAACCACAATCCAGCATAAGAGACACAATCCAGCATAAGAGACACCGAACTGTTGAGCTGCCGAAATCCTATATCACGCAAGAATGGGAAAACATTCCACTTTCAAACTGACAGCAATTGGTTACCTCAGTCCCTAAACACATACCAAATATTGTTAAAAGAAGAAGAGATGAAACACAGTGGTAAACATGCCCCTGTCCCAAATTTCTTTACAGAAGTTGCTGGCATCAAATTGGATCTTTGCCTATATTGTTCGAAACCAACAAAAAATCTCAGTTTCAACATTTGATATGTTGTCTTGGTGCTCTTTTCTATTTTATAGGGCTTTACATGACATGCATGTCATTGCATTCTGTTGTTATTTACATTTTACGCAGCGTCCAAACTACTTTGGACGCTGGGGTTTTATAACACACGGGTGAAAACGTACTCCTCAACCGGAGGTGTCCATGCTTGAAAATGTTCAGCTTTTTGCGTGGCGTGACTGGGAGAGGCGCTTCAACTGTGGCGACCTCATGTGGGTTTGTGGAGGTCCCAGGGTCAAGCCAGGTTTCGGCTGAATTGGGGTGAAGTGGTACAAGCTAAGCAAAGAATGTGATGTCCTCTGCATAAATATGCACACACAAACACCAACACACACACACATCCATCTGGGAGGTGCTGACAGATCTCTGGCACAACTCCTTTATTTATTTGGCTGCTCTTGAATAAAGGGGAGGTAGTCCCATTGACTACTTGCACTTCCTGGGAGGTGCCCTGCTGACAGATTGACGCCTCCACAGTTTCTCCTTCAAGCTCACCACTCAGGAGGAGAGGAAGTGGCGGGTACTGTCTGTGTGTATTGTAGGTGGGTGTGTACTGTGGATGTGTGGATGTTATGGGGGTAATGTGTCATCTCACTTATTTCAACCTCAACTTATTGCCATCGTGGTCTAGTGCCAGTGAAGGGTGCAGAGGAATTACTCTGATTTACTGTTGAAATCCTTGAGGGCTTATTTGGTCGTAGACAACAAAAAAGATCCAGAATCCATTTGACTTGGCTGGGATGTATAGTAAGTGTGAAAACCCGCCGATCACCAGTCAACACAAAAAGACCTACTAGCTGTAGCCTGAAAGCTGGTTAATACCTACACAACTGGAGTTGATGGAACACAAACGTTGTTCCATCTCCAACAACAAGTCCAACATGCCTGCACGTACAGCCCTGTTTCCAAGTGTAAAGATGATCAGAATACAATGAAAACATATCACACACAACATAAAATTGCAAAGAGTTTGGGGATCTGATCATGTACGGGATACAAATGCAAGTTAAAACTCTACCATGCAAAGAAGAAAACATAAATAAACAAGATCCAGAAATGTCTCCACCTTCTCTGGGCCCGAGCTCATTTAAGATGGACTGAGGTGAAGTGGAAAACTGTCCTGTGGTCTCACAAATCAACATTTGAGATTGATTTGGGGGATCATGGACGACGCTCCCTCCAGGCTAAAGAGGAAAGGGACCATCCGACTTCTTATCAGCACACAGTTCAAAAGCCAGCCATGATGGTATGGGGGTGCATTAGTGGCCATAGCATGGGTGACTTGCACTGTGAAGACTGTTAATGCTAAACAATATATACAGGTTTTACAGCAACAGATGTTGTCAAGCCGACAATGTCTTTTTCAGGGATGACCTTGCTTATTTTAGCAAGACATTGCTACACCACATTCTGCACGTATTACAACATCATGGCTCTGTAGTAGTCCCGACCTGTCACCCATTGAAAACATTTGGCGTGTTATGTAAAGATAAATACGACAAAGGAGACCACAAACTGTTAAGCAGCTGAAATCCTATATCATGCAAAAATGGAAAAACATTTCAGTCTAAAACAACGGCAATTGTTCTCCTCAGTTCCCAAACACTTACAGAGTGTTGTTAAAAGAAGAGATGCTACACAGTTGTAAACAGGCTCTGCACCAACTTTTTAGAAATGTGCTGCTGGCATCAAATTCAAAATGGTCATGTGTTATACCAATAACAGTAACATTTCTCAGTTTCAACATGTGATGTTGTCTTTGTACTATTTTCCATTAAATATAGGGATAAATGATTTGCACATCGTTGCATTCTGTTTTCATTTGCAACTTTTTTGGAAACCATGCTGTAAATCCATTCCGGTAAAATCAGGGTTCTAAGGTTTTGCACACACACGTGTCTCCTGTTCATCAACGGGAACATTCCATAAAGTATCTTCAACTACTGAGAAGAGTTTGTACTCAGTCTGCTCTGGGGCAGACTGTCTGTGGCGCTGGGGTGGTTTATTATGTGGCCAGCCTCCCTTTACCTCCTCCAGCCTGCTGTGACAGAGCAGTTATGTATTGTTAACACATTCGGTTTCAGCTTTCGTTGAGCGCCCAGGCGGACGGGGCTGTGTAGTGAGAAGGCAGACGACACCAAAAGTTGCAGACAGTGGGTCTGAGATCAAACACGAAGTTCTTTTAAACATAAGGAACAACTGGTCGAACGAGAGCCGGGAACTGGAGACGTGATGATGACAGATAGCAGTTCAGTTCAACCTGACGTTACCTCACCATGTCCCTAGCTAATTGTCAGTGGGTGTTTTTGTGTCTCGGGTTCTACTGTAAAAGAAGAGTGACACCGACTCATAAATGTGTCATAGGTTTGACCGGCGTAAATGTGTCACAGCTCAATTAGTCAGAAAGATACTGGTAATTCAATACATGATGTTGATATGCAGACCGTAAACTTGAACTCTACACGGCTTTGTGTGAAGTGAGTGTGTGGGATTGTCTCACAGCGCAGGTAGTGTGCTCATAATGTGACATTAGGCCCAGGCAACTGGCAGAAAACATCACAGTCCACCGTAGCATATTTGGCAGAATATAATAATCCCACAGGGGCCCTGGGTGAAATTGCATGAAAGCAGTATTGTAAGTTTGATCGAGAGAAAAAATCTGCAAAATTACTTAAATATAAACAAAAGATACATAACATTTTCCAGGTTTGGGAAGGCATATATCATTAGATCATTAGATATCTCGAGATTGTGTGTGATTCAACCCATGTATCAGACAAACTCTCCAAGCTGCATCTCACCATCTTATTATCTCCACTACTTAGAGTCACATTTAAGACAAAGCTTGACTGTCGTGTCAATCCCACAGAGCCAAGACAGACTGACAGGAAGAGACCAGTGAAGAGGGGTTACTACATGTCAGACATCCTGCGCAAGGAGCCGCCCGAGCCCCGACCTTCGCCTGACTCAGCTCTCTACCCGACAATGTGCAGCCCTATACTACCCCTCTGCCCGCGGGTCGTCTATCCCACCTGTACCGGCTACTTCGGCCCCGCGCTTCCCAAAAGGACCCCCATCGACAGCCCTGTCGCCCCGCACGTTCCCTTTCCGGTCAGGCCCACACTGGATGGCCTGGTCACATCCGAGCATTACCCAGAGTCCTCGCTGCTTGGCCGGATGTACCCCAGTCCCTACCTGGCACCTCACTACCCACTCGCCCTAAGCAGCCTCCTAACTCTCACACACCCCATGCACAGCGACAGACTGGCTCCTCGTCTTCTGCCTTTGAATGGGTTCTCACACTTCCTATACCCCTTAAATAATGGGCACAAAGAGCTCCGGGTGGCGCGGACCACTAGCCACCAGGACCCCACACTGACGAATGGCAGCAGAGAGCTGCCCCTTGCACTGACCAATAGCAAAAAAGACCTCAGTCGTTTATGCACCAGTGGGCGCAAACACTTTGTGGAGCCTGCGCCTTCACCCGAGAACAACGTTAGAAACCCGCCCGTGACGCCGATAGAAATCTTCGGGGACTCAGAGCGTTCACCTGTCATGAGCGTCCTTGAAGAGCAGCCTCGACCAGACACCCCCAGGGCCTCAGCCGTGGCTTCCGCTCCTGCACCCAGGGGAGGCTCACCCCCTGCAGGCCAGGCTGCCTCCACCGACGGCCTCCCCTCCAAGCCCACGTCTGCCCAGGTGAGCTCTAGTCATAGTGCTGGGCAGGGGGCGGTTGACCTCTGGAAGGAGAGGCGAGCTGGACGGGTCGTCGGGTACAAGACCCTGTCCTACCCGCTTACCCGGAGGAACGGGAAGATCCGGTACGAGTGCAACGTCTGCCGCAAGATCTTTGGTCAGCTGTCCAACCTCAAGGTCAGTCAGTCTCTCATTAGAAAATAACAAACACTGCAAAGAAATACCGATGCTTTCATTGAAACCGACTTACAGGAATCCATGATCGTGTCACAGACATTGCCCTGTTTAGCAAGTTGCTGGAGGAGGAGATCAAACGCGCTCAACCTCGATCCAACCCTTAATTCTGTTGGTGTGTGTCTCTTTCTGTACTGTTGCCTGTCTGTGTGTCTCCAGGTACACCTGCGGGTTCACAGTGGAGAAAGACCTTTCAGGTGTCAGACCTGCGCCAAGGACTTCACCCAGCTGGCACACCTGCAGAAACACTTCCTGGTTCACACTGGGGAGAAGCCACACGAGTGTCAGGTACGGTGAGCCGTGTGTCTGACGCCCTGTGACACACTGTACCCTCCAAACATGAAAAACATCCCACATCGACACGCTTTTCCAACATTCGTCCGTACATGAATCTCATATCAAGCTTGAGTTAGGCCTGCATTCGTCCTTGACACAACATCCCGCATCTAGCTTCTGTTGCAACGTTTGCCAAAATGAAACCCTCAGCTTTACGTCGACCGACATTTCAGCGTCTCTTGTGGGTTCGCCCTCATTTACCTCTCCCGCCAGGTGTGTCGCAAACGGTTCAGCAGCACAAGCAACCTGAAGACCCACCTGCGGCTACACTCAGGCGAAAGGCCCTACCAGTGTAAGCTTTGCCCGGCCCGCTTCACCCAGTACGTCCACCTGAAGCTCCACAAGCGCCTGCACACCGGCGAGCGCCCCCACCGATGCCCGCGCTGTCCGCGTGCCTACCTTCACCGCTGCAGCCTCCAGGTGCACCTCCAGGGCTTCTGCCCCTCGGGCACCGGCCCGTCGCCTGAAGAGATCTGCTGCGTCAACACGGAGATCGAGCAGTTTGACCTGAGCGAAGCGGCAGAGCGCTTGGAGGCCATGACGGCGGAACCGGAGACCGAAAAGGGGGACAGCAAAATGAGCGTTTTGCTGCGGGAAATGGAACCAAAGACCTACGGCCGCCGGGGCAGTGCCGACCAGACCCTGTTGTCGCTGGCACGCGGTCTCTTCAAAGCAGCGGCAGCAAGGTAGTGATTGGTCCTTAGGTTGCAGCATCACAGCCAACATCTACCTCTGCATCCAAATCAAACAGGAGCCAGGCCATGTGAAACAAAAGACCACATACAGTATTCCCTCTACACACAAGTGAGGCGATCCACTGTGGCCGGGTCACTCCAAATATTCTGTCGTAATATTACTACAACAAATGTCAATTTCTATCACTTCATTAACAAACAATACATTATTCTTGCATTGTTAGGCAGGAACCTGCAGGTAAGAATGTTTTTGTGTGGTTTGCTTTGTGTATCCTATGTGTACGCTTTGTGTATCCTATGCATAGAACCATTTACAAATTCAAATGAAAAAGGAGATACCAAGTACTGCCTGGTTTGGATCAGCATTGATCTTTTGAAAAGTATACAAGAGCCAGTGTACCTATAACCCATCGTGGTGACATTTGTTTGATGATGACCTTTACTGTTTGAAAAGGGGTTTGGATGCCACTAAAGGGATATTTCCTCTCAGGGCTATGTGAAAAAGTGGAACAATACCATGGGAACCTTACTGTAAGAACATAAAACATATTAGCTGTTTATTATATCTATGCTTTTCTATCAGACTTCTTAGTAATTTATTATGTAGTTTATTGTAAGCAGTGGAAGCCAAACCCAAAGACTGAAAGATTTGCGGAAAGGATTTATATTGTGTAATTTTGTTTGATGATGTTCAGTAATAAAGAGAGAATTCATGCTTGAATACATTTTGTGTGTCACATATTAATGTGTTTTTTTCACACCGTGTAAGTGTGTAAGAGAGCTGGTTGAATGTGACACATGTCACAGGTCCGGGAAGTTATCTTGATTTACCTCAGCTTCCATCCCCAGTCGACCCACGTTGTGTTTGAGAGCTACAGTAATGAATGAGAAGTTGAAGTTGCTGACACAAGTGGACAATCTCTCTCACACACACACACACACACACACACACACACACACACTGATTAGGGGTGTGTGATAGGATGCTGATCCGGATTCAGAGGTTAATGGAATAAGCGGTGTGTGTGTGTGTGTGTGTGTGTGTGTATGTGTATGTGTGTGTGTTGGGTGTGTGTGTGTGTGTGTGTGTGTGTGGGTGTGTATGTGTGTGTGTTGGGTGGCTGGGTTGGGTGGGTTGGGTGTGTGTATGTGTGTGTGTGTGTGTGTGTGTGTGTGGGTGTGTGTGTGTATGTGTGTGTGTGTGTGT